>CAUYLG010032564.1:0-35531 GCA_963573385.1 Cacajao melanocephalus | reverse complement strand
ATAAAAGCTATTTATGACAACCCTACAGCCAATATCATACTGAATGGGCAAAAACTGGAAGCATTCCCTTTGAAATCCGGCACTAGACAAGGATGCCCTCTCTCACCACTCCTATTCAATATAGTATTGGAAGTTCTAGCCAGAGCAATCAGGCAAAAAATAAAAAATAAACAGTATTCAATTAGGAAAGGAGGAAATCAATTTGTCTCTATTTGCAGATGACATGCCTGTATATTTAGAAGACCCTATCATCTCAGCCCAAAATCTCCTTAAACTGATAAGCAACTTCAGCAAAGTCTCAGGATACAAAATCAATGTGCAGGAATCACAAGCATTTCTACACACCAATAACAGACTAAAAGACAGCCCAATCGTAAGCGAACTCCCATTCACAATTGCTACAAAGAGAATAAAATACCTAGGAATACAACTAACAGAGGATGCAAAGGACCTCTTCAAGGAGAACTACAAACCACTGCTCAAGGAAATAAGAGAGGACACAAACAGATGGAGAAACATTCCATGCTCATGGTTAGGAAGAATCAATATCATGAAAATGGTCATAATGCCCAAAGTAATTTATAGATTCAACGCTATCCCCATTAAGCTACCAATGACCTTCTTCACAGAACTGGAAAAAAACCACCTTAAACTTCATATGGAACCAAAAGACAGCCCGCGTAGCCAAGACAATCCTAAGCAAAAAGAACAAAGCCAGAGGCATCATGCTACCTGATTTCAAACTATACTACAAGGCTACAGTAATCAAAACATCATGGTACTGGTACCAAAACAGAGATATAGACCAATGGAACAGAACAGAGGCCTTGGAGGTAATGCCACACATCCACAACCATCTGATCTTTGACAAACCTGACAAAAACAACCAATGGGGAAAGGAGTCCCTGTTTAATAAATGGCGTTGGGAAAACTGGCTAGCCATGTGCAGAAAGCAGAAACTGGACCCCTTCCTGACATCTCACAATAAAATTAACTCCAGATGAATTAAAGATTTAAACATAAGATCTAACACCATAAAAACCCTAGAAGAAAACCATTCAGGACATAGGCATAGGCAAAGACTTCATGACTAAAACAAAAGCATTGGCAACAAAAGCCAAAATAGACAAATGGGACCTAATTAAACTCCAGAGCTTCTGCACAGCAAAAAAAAAACAATCATTAGAGTGAACTGGCAACCACCAGAATGGGAAAAAAATTTTGCAATCTACCCATCTGACAAAGGGCTAATATCCAGAATCTACAAAGAAGTTGCTTATCAGTTTAAGGAGATTTTGGGCTGAGATGATAGGGTCTTCTAAATATACAGGCATGTCAATGACCTTCTTCACAGAACTAAAACAGATTTACAAGAAAAAAAACAAACCCATTCAACAGTGGGCGAAGGATATGAACAGACACTTTTCAAAAGAAGACATTTATGAGGCCAACAAACATATGAAAAAATGCTCATCATCACTGGTCATTAGAGAAATGCAAATCAAAACCACATTGAGATACCATCTCATGCCAGTTAGAATGGGGATCATTAAAAAATCTGGAGACAACAGATGCTGGAGAGGATGTGGAGAAACAGGAACACTTTTACACTGTTGGTGGGAGTGTAAACTAGCTCAACCATTGTGGAAGATAGTGTGGCGATTCCTCAAGGACCTAGAAATAGAAATTCCATTTGACCCAGCAATCTCATTACTGGGTATATATCCAAAGGATTGTAAATCGTTCTATTACAAAGATACATGCACAAGTATGTTCACTGCGGCAGTGTTTACAATAGCAAAGACCTTGAACCAACCCAAATGTCCATCGATGATAGACTGGACAAGGAAAATGTGGCACATATACACCATGTGCCACAAATACTATGCAGCCATAAAAACGATGAGTTTGTGTCCTTTGTAGGGACATGGATGACTCTGGAAATCATCATTCTCAGCAAACTGACACAAGAACAAGAAAACAAACACTGCATGTTCTCACTCATAGGCGAGTGTTGAATTATGAGAACACATGGACACAGGGAGGGGAGCATCACACACTGGGGTCTGTTGAGTGGGAACAGGGGAGGGACAGTGCAGGGTAGGGAGGTTGGGGAGGGAGAATATGGGGAGAAATGCCAGATATAGGCGATGGTGGTATGGAGGCAGCAAACCACATTGCCATGTATGTACCTCTGCAACAATCCTGCATGTTTTGCATATGTACCCCAGAACCTAAAGTGCAATTACACACACACACACACACACACACACACACACATAACAAAATGCCTAAAAATCATTAGAAGGCTCTACAACTAAATGTTAGCAATAGTTAATGCTGGGTGATGACATCACAGATGAGATTTTAAAATTCTGCGTGCATTTCTTCTTCTTAAATATCTTTCAGTAAAAGTTATGAGTTTAAAAATAAGGCCAGTTATTTAAAAAATCCAAACCCAGGTAATGGCTTGTTTCCTCAGAGGAATTCTTTTGTTTTGTTTTGTTTTTCCAGTATGATGATGAGTGTAACTTTGACTGTCCTTAAGCTCACAGCTAACATCAAACTCACACACTTACAGTTTACCATTTTTTGTTCCAGTATTTACTTGTATATATTCTCATGATAAGCAAAAAGGGAAAAAGCAGGGCACTAATGAGTGAGCAGAACTTTGTTTAAAAGCACTCCCTGAGACCAGAAGGGCTCGCAGTCAATAAAATGGGTTTCACTGATGATGTTTTTCTCCCAGATTTAATGGTCATTGGGATCTAAACATCAGAAAGCACAAATAAGTATATACAAAATTATAAAGGTATTCTGTGAGAATGCAGGTGCAGTTTCAAAAACAAGAAAGCCTTAATTTTTTTTTCTATCAGTTATAATAAGGGGAAATACTACCAAAGAAATTTTTGGGTCTTTTGAATAAATATCTAGGTAAACATGAAATTATTTGCTAATGTGTAGTCAGCCATTGGTAATTTCTTTTAATGTGAGTTCCTTTATTTCTTTAAAAAAGCACTTGCTATTTTTTTATTCTAAAAAATGTTCTGTCATATTCAAATGATTCAAAATGGGATGAAAATGTACTTTGTCTTTTAAGAAGTGGATTGACCTGAACATGCATGAAACTGCAGAGCTGAGCAAAAGTAACACAGGGTTAACCTAACATTGACTAATAAGGAAGAGGGAGAGCAACTGAGTTAAAACTTGATTGTTGCTATTGCAAACTATCCTGACTACAAAGAAACTATCATAGGGTTTGATGCAGGCTTATTAAAGATGGCAGAGGGTACACAGCATGGTTTTTTCTATGTTTTTAAAACATAGAAATTATGATTATAAAACATTATGATTACTTCATGATCGTATAGGTGTAAAAGTAGTTTAAGGCATTCCCTGAGAGTGGAAAGACCTTCAAGACAAGGCTAGTACTGCAGGGAAAGGCAGTATACTCATTGCCTCTCAACTCACACCAGCTGAAGGAGAAAGTGCCTTCAGAGCTTTTAAAGTCTAAGAACAAATGGCTGGAGGCCTGAGCAGGCCAAAGTCTGAGGCTTTTGCATAGTAAGGCCTCAAAGTCTAGTTTCCCATCCTTTGATGCTAAGAAACTGAAGATTCTCTTGAGATGATGAGAGAAACCAAAGTTTCCTAAAATAGTAATGAACAAATTTGCATTAGGTGAGCAATAATATATTTACCCTGTACAAAGGTATTAGCAAATGAAAGGTAGTTCTTTCTTAGTCTATTCCACCTTAATTTAACTAAAAACATTGTCATTTGTTTAAATAATTGACATGGTTATATCTATTTTAGGGTAAAGCATAATGGGCCAGAAACTGTGCTATCCTGGTACTTTTGGTTATTAGTGATTGAGGAAAATCTCTAAACCCATTAAGAGGTATAAATATTTCCAGTGGCATGTGTCTGAATTGTAGATGGAATGCCTAGAAGGTCAAATTGGGCTTCTACAGGACTAGCTGGCCTGGGCATTCCAAGCCCACTCAGTTTTCATAATCTAGTAGTGACAACTCTCTTACCAGCAGGGCTTTTAGGTAATACAGATTCAAGCCTTGTTAATTCTGATGATTTATCTTTGGGTTCACTGATGGTTGGTGAATTCTCCACGGACTGTGGTCTTGGAGTTAAAACTTCTGAGTGAGAATGGAGCCCATTAATTGGAAAAGAACCAGAAGTCACTGGCTGATATGTTTCACTTTTTGATACATTTGGGCTTGAGGCTGACTGATGAAAAGGCAAAGGCTTCCTGTATTGAGAAATTTTAGGGTCATTCTGAAACTCATCTGTGTCCCCTCCATCTTCCGATCCATTCTTCAACCTGTCAGATTCTAAAACACTAAATTCTCCGACTTCCCGGCCATGGATTAGCCCAGGACTCTGTGGAAGCTCATCCTTCACTGCAGAGAATCTCACATGCTTTAATGGCTCCAGGGAGTTTGAGGAAGAGTTGTCTTCTAAAGAATGCTCCTTCTCAGAAATTTTCTCATGGATGGTTAGGCCAGGTGACACAATTTTGCTTTTGGGTTCAAAGTTGTGATTAAAACGAAGGGTTTCTGAGTCTGTGCTACTGGAACTGGAGTTGCGCTTGAGGATCCCTCTCGGAGCCCCTCTCATTTTCAGGGAGTCTGTCCTTTCTCTAGGAAAAGGCTGGTTATCATCTTTGTTTAAATCAGTTGATGTGTAGATCATCTTCCTGGCTTTGGGGATTGGAGCCTTGATTTGGGACCCATTTGAAAGGCCTGGCAAAGTCTGCTTTGATTTCTCCAACATTTGGATTGAAGTATCTGCGACAGCTGACTTTTCTTTTGACTCTGACAATTCATCTGAAAATTAAGGCACAGTAGGTGATATATCATATGGAGAGTAATATGTAATTTAAAATACCTATCATAAACTTAGTCTATACTAAGTAACTAACTATTAAAATATTAAAGACAGTAAAGTAGGTAGCACAAGTACAAGCCTAATGTGAAAAGCCTTTAAAAATGCATGCAGTGGAGCACAGAGGACTTTTAAGAGCACTGAAACTACCCTATGATACTACGATGGTGGTCACACACTATCATACATTTGTCCAAACCCATACAGTGTACAACACCAAAAATGAACCTTGATGTAAATGATGTACTTTGGGTGACAGTGATGTCTCAGTGTGGTTCATCAGTTGTAATAAATGTACCACTCTTATGCGGGATGTGGACAATGAGGGAAGCTGTGCCTGTGTGGGGAGGGGGTGTATAGGGAAAATGTCTGTATCTTTTGCTCAGTATTGTGAACCTAAAACTGCTCTAGAAAATAACGTCTATTAGAAAAATCATGTATAAACTTCATTACACTGTACATTTAAAATTACTGTGCTTTATATACTTTGCGATATTTTATATTCAATACAGAAAGATTTTTTAAGAATGAAAAGAAAATTTATCAAAAGAGGCTTAAAGAAAAACATAGAAGTCACTTAAATTCACCTGCAGAAATCAGAAAAGGAAACTCAATTAAAAAAAAATAAAATCCCAACACCTAAAACAAAGCGTTGACAAAAAAAGTTTTTTTGTCAAAAAGTTAAAAACAGGCCAGGTGTTGTGGCTCACACCTGGAATCCCAGAACTTTGGGAAGCCGAGGTGGACAGATCACTTGAGGTCAGGAGTTTAAGACCAGCCTGGCCAACAGGGTGAAACCTCATCTCTACTAAAAATACAAAAATTAGCTGGGTGTGGTGGTGCACACCTGTAGTCCTAGCTACTCAGGAGGCTGAGCACAAGAAGCCCTTGAACCCAGGAGGTAGAGTTTGCAGTGAGCCGAGATTGCACCACTGCACTCTAGCCTGGGCGACAGAGTGGAACTCTGTTTGAAAAAAAAAAAAAATTAAAAAACATCTAACATGTTCCAGTGATTTTGTTTTCTACAAATATTGCCCAATGGAAAGTATATTAACATTCAAACAGGCTAATTGAAAACCGCAGCTCCACTGTTGGTTAATTTTCTAGCCCTGATCACTCTTTAAGGCTTGTGGAATCTTCTTCAGGCTGCTTTTGAAGAGATTGAAATGTTTAGCATTTCCTCTTAACAGTTTGCAAAAATGATGAAAGTCCATAGCAGGCTGACTTACATCAATTAAGCCACAAACCTGATCAAACGCTTGTGGGCAGCTGGGCTGAGAATTACAGATTGGAGGATATAACATTTTCAAGAGGCCTTTTCTTTTTGAGGCAACCCCTTTTAAACAGAACTTCGTGGGCACACAGTAGGTATCCAGGAAGACTGAATGTCTTGGGTCAAAATATCTCCCAGTTTACTGATGAGGGAGTCCAAGACACGATGGAGGTCACATAACAAGCCACAGCTCTGAGACTGGAATGCACGAGCCTCCAGTTTCCAAAATTTCTGCTTCCTCTCCCTCAGGAAGGAAACCACCAAGCATAGTAAAATAAGAAAACCATCAGGACTTTTCACTTTCTCCTGGAAGTTATTTGAGTGAAAGGAACTCTGAGAATTTCCCTTAGTCCACAGATAACAAAGATAAAAATATCAAATTCATAAAAATAATATTTACCCTCTTTTGAAGTCTGAAATAAACCAGCTCTTCCATTTTTTGACTGTTCATTTTTAGTTTGTTGTGACAAGTGACCTTCTGGCAACTTGGAGCTATTAAATGGATTCTTTCTCTGCTGGGGAAAAATATTGTTTATTAAACTTATTTTAAATGTCATGACAGCAACTCAGTGTTGGCAAATGCTTATTATCTTCAATTTTGATATTTTATCCTACAAATTCCATTATCTGGCATGTTTAAAAAACAGTTGTCCTGATTCACCTGCTTAGCACAAAATTACCATATATGCCATATAAAAATTATATAAAATATATGCAAAGCCAGATTCCTATTAAGTTAGATCAGAATCAGGCACTTAAATCAAAATCCCACACTTTACAAATGAAAAAACTTGGCCCTGGACATAGCAAAGACCAGATCAACGTCAAAGAAAACTCGGGTCTCTAATCAGGTCAGAGTCCCACCAGTGCTTCCACCATGCCAGACTCTCCGTGTGCTAGATTACAGCTACACAAAATGCGACTGTAATTGACCTTTCCTGAGGACTTTGAAGACATTTTAGGTATCCTGAAGTGCTTCACAGTCATTATCATCATCAATTCTAATGATAAAAATGGTATCAATAGAGGTTTAAAAAATTAATATAGGACTCAATAACAATGTTTACTGTCTACAGTTTAATAAATTAGCAATTCTCTCCCAGAAGCAGATCTCTAACAGAGATTTAGGAAGCTATGCACAGGAATAAGGACTGACATGGAACTAACAAGCCTTATTCCATATACTAAAAAGCAGCAGCACCAAATAGCTTCAGACTTTTTACCCTCTAGGGCAAGAAATCTGGGTCTTCAGCAACGGAGTGACATGGTATCCATCCACTTTTTCCACCACAAGAGTGACTTCTTAAACTAAATAGTAAAAATTACCTGAATTTGGTACCAAAAAACAGCACTAGAAAATTCTCTTCATTTTGTGATGCTTTGACACAATTAGTAAAAATGGCATTCCTAACGAATACAAGATTTTCAAAATCTGGGCTCCAACTACCTTTGCTGGAGACACATTTGGTTTCCTTGCATTTTCTTGAGACACATCAATCACAGTGGAAGCTGGATTTACCACACTGGAACTGCAAAAGAAACAATAATTCAGAGAATAAAACCTTACCTTTCGAGGAATCATAAATTATGCCTCTGAAGTGGAAAGCTACCAGCAGGCTAGGAGAGGAAGCTGGCATGGAGGAATAAGAAGGATTCTCTAGAGGATGATTCCCTATCCCAGGGACAGGACAGTGCCGGAGTGAGAGTAAGGCAAGAGTGAGTGGAGACAAGTGAGGTAAGCATGCTCCCTCCAGAACCACCACGCCCTTGGCTATTGAGTAAGAGGGGCAAAAGAGGGTCATGGAGGACCTGGGTGTGGAGATGGACAACCTGCTCAGACTTCCTGCTCCAGTGGCCTTGCCTCAGGCACAGGAGGTGAAGTCGCTATTGGCTGAAGCCTCTGTGCCCTGTTACCATCACCAGTTATTATAATGGCGTCACAGTCAGGAGCTTGGAAAAATACCTTAGTTTGGTGGAGATAGGGGAAAGATTCCTGGTTTTCCCTAGGAAGCAATGGAATCAAAGGCCTGGAAGGGAGGGGAGCAATTTGTCCCCAAGGCCACAGAAACTTGACCAAGATTATTGTCACTAAAACCATGGGCTAAATGTTCCTATAGCCTCATTTTTCTTTACCTCTGTACTGTAGTTGCTATTTTTACGCAATTATTCCCAAGAAAAGGCTGAGCTCTTGAGGAAGTCATTCTTCTTTTCATTACTCTCCTCATCGTTCCAGAAAGCATTACAGCAGATGCGCAGAAGGATATAAAATACAGCCTGATTATACAGAGACAAGAAAGGGGGAAATAGAGGATGGGAGGGAAAGGGGAGGGAACAGAATAGGAATGTATAATAGAGCCAGAATTAAGGCTAATAGATACATTACAGGAGTCTTCCATTCCTGTAATATCTGTACACAAACTTGAATAAAGCTATCTAGCAACCGGAGTGAAAAAAGAAACCTGGTCACTGACAGAATTCAGTCCCTACGCAACAAAAACAATCAATAACTCAGAACCAGAAAGCAATTTTTCTTGAGTGTCATTTTAAGAAGCCAGAGGGTGATATGAGGACCAACATCCCTTTAGCCAATGCTATGCTCAGTTTCTCAGAGTGTTCTGCATAATCTTCCTTAGTAAATAAAGCAGTCACATAATCAGAAGACCTGAGCCAAGTGCTGATGATTGGGGGTCTCTATGGAACACCCATCTTTTCCCACCATCTTTCTCCTTTTCTCTTCCCACACACCAAGCCCAAAGGATAAGCAGAGTGTCTACATTCTTCTCCCTCTGCTCCCTGGAATTCCAGTTCCTGTGCCTCCAGGTTGCCAGCCTCAGTGTCCCATGTTGCCTATCATGTAGTCCCTACCTCCTAGAGAGGAGGTCTCTCCCTTACTGAGCTCTATCTAGCTATGTATTTCATGTCCACTACGCAACCTCCTCTGTGTATACATATCTTACCTCTCATAATAAACTGCGAGACCCCTCAAGAGCATCTCAAACATCTTTACATCCCCTGCAGTGTCTTGCACAGTGCCAAGTACATAACTGGTGAATGGCTAAATAAATGAAGGCCAATTAGGCCAGTGCCAGGAGAAGCAGCAACAGATAGTAGGCAGTAGGAAAATCCATGTTATTTGCCAAACTACAATGAGGCAGATTATTTAGGTATTAAACAGAATGCGTTTCTGGTATTCAAAAAGAAAAACAGAGGAAGAAACAAAACAGTTAGAACACATGGTCAGACACTAAGATACTAGAAACATACAGCAGTCATTGGGTTACCTTGCCGTTGGGATGGGGCAGATTGGGATGAGGATGGGATACTCAGTTAAAGTTTACAGTTTCCTTGATAGGAAAAAGTTAAAACAAGAGTCTTATGCCTCAAATTTTATCTGAAAATGCAGCTACTTCCTAGTAGCTTTGTTTCTCTCATGGGATGCTCTAATGGTTTGCTTGTCTATGTTTTACTGGGCAGTCAGTACAGCAATCACTTTATTCTCAATTGGTCCTTGCATCATCTCTATGAGTTATCTATCATTCTCTCCATTCCACTTATAAGAAAACTGAGGTTTACAGAGGTTAAGTAACCTGTTGATGTCACAAAATTAGCAAAAGAGATGTGGATCTGAACCTAGGTATGTCAGACTCCAAAGACAATCATGGTAATGGCTAGGCCATACTGCTTCTGGTTTCTGACATTATAGCAGTGGTTTGTGGCAAGAGGACTGGAGGCAAGCCTGGGTGATTCTTCCCTCTGAAGGACTCCCACATCTGCCTCTTCTTTTCCATCTCTACTGATACCTCCTTTATTTCTGTCAACTGTAGTGGCCTCACATCTGGCTTCCTGACTCCCAAGTTCCACTGTCCTAATCCCTTCCACATTCTACCACTACACCGGAATGGTCCAAAATGCAGCTTTGATGGTGTCTTCCTTCTGTTCATTACCTTTGCGGGATCTTCAAGGCCTGTGGAATGAAGTCTGAACTCCTCAGCAAGGTACTGGAGACCATCCACCATCTGCCCCAATATACCTTCCCATTCTTCCTTTCCATTGACCCTTCATGCTGAACAAAATGGTCAATCTACTTACTGCCCCCGAAACCCACCTGACTCTGCTGCTTCCACTTAACCTATTCCCCAGGCCCTCCCTGTAAGTGTTCTTTCTGCTTTCTTTGTCTACCCAAATCATCCCTTATTCTCTTCTAGCCCAGTTCAAATCTAACCTCTTGTATCAACCTGGCTAGGATTAAGTCTCTCTTGCCTCAATTATTGCAACACATTTTACTGGTACTTTGGATTAGGAATTTGCTCTCTTCCTGGCACTATTTGCTGTCATGTGGTCATATCTTCACAAATAGGTGCATTATTTTTTCCTAAGAGAATATAGTCTCTTTATAGCCAGATATTGTGTCTTCTGTTTCTTAGAATTCCTCTCGGAGGGTAGTAGACTGTGTCCTGAATAAAAAAGATACTCAAAACATTCCACATGATAAGATTTTTAAACTATGAAGCAAGGCAAATTCTACACCCTGTGTTCTGTAATTTTTGTCCCTCAGGCACTCTTCAAAAAAAGACCTGCAACATTAGAAGTAGCACTCAGATAGAGTTAGTTTACTTGGTCAGGAAGATTATTAAAATATTAGACTATGGTATTGGCATCAGGGTGCCCCTCCTAAAAGCATCTTCATTTTAATACAAGTCTTTGAAATCTTAACTAAAAAGAAGAAATAACATCAGGTACTGTGGAAGGGTCACTGGGGGAAGAGGTTTCACAGCAACCTTAAAATTATACCACACAGGCAGCTGGACACCCCATCCTCCTGCTATATCCAGCACAAGGACCAATTGAGCACAAAGTACCTGTATGCACAGTCACTTTAAAAAGTTTTTTAACCTTCACCAGCCATTCTCTCTAAAACAGTTAAAATAGCAGACATGCCTTTTTCTGAGATACTTCTTTTTAGCGTAAATGTTGTTTATAGAACCAGAAACAAATTCTCCAAGTATTATTCGCTTGTTTTTTTGTTGTTTTGATCTCTTTGTACTGTGAGTTACTTGGGGTCTCAAGCTGTGTCTCATCCCTAGCACCCAGAATTGTGCTGGCATGCGTTGGCACTTAATGAAGCATGAACAAATGAGCAAACAAATGAAAAGATGGCTCAGGGATGGCGTAGGGGAAGCAAATTAGAAAATATGTTATGTGAAGCCCTTCAAGTCAGTATTTCTTTAAGTAAAATATTACTTGTGAGTATACAGAGTTCTCCAGTGCTCTCACGGTTCAGGCTACAGAGTTGTTGAACACAAATATAAAAGTATGAGCCATTTTTATATCACAGTGAAATTATTGCTACTACAACTGATACGAGTAAATCTGGGATCTTATAGGATTAAGAAGAATGATTTTAAGAGCTCAATATAAATGACTTTGTAGGCCAGGCCTCCAAGAAATGAAATCTTCACAGTCTTAGATTTGCTATCAATCTTAGGAAAAAATATCAGATGCATTGTCTCAGATTGGCTCATGTCTACCCTGCCTTTGGGAGCAAGCTAGGTACCTCACACTGATCTTAATACTAGGGGTAAATGCAACAGCTAATCCTTCTGGGAGAGGGAAATTAATATCTACGAATGAAAGACTTTCAGGAAAAAGAGCATTGTAGGGAAAAACTAAGAGCTAAAGATGTGGCTTTAATTGACTGGTTCCTATTCAACAGAGGATGAGAAGAAGACTGGTGGCAGAAGCATCCCTAAGGCACAGGCAATGAAGCACAAAGACTTACCAAATAGTGTTTTAATTCTACCAAAAATAAAGTTAGGTGTAAATGTACAGTTTTGCTTGCAAGGAAATTCATCATTTTCTCGCCATTTCACAGGTAAGTGCCCAGAAGAAAACCTGCCAATGCCATGGACTCAAATACCACAGTGAAGGGTTTATCTTGTTCTCCCTGAACTCATTTGGGAGACATTCTCTAGAGATGTTTGATTACTAGACATTACAAGCCTCTGCAGCAGCCACACCCCCTCACAAACCAAGGAGGGGGCTTGGCTACTGCAGAGGTTTATAGGCTACCTCCTGCCTTTGAGTTCTTCATCTTGAATGCTCTTCTGTCATAGCTATGCAAATCCAAGAGGGCCCTCAAATTCTTCTCTATTTTTCTATAATCACCAGTGCCCATGGGGATACTTCTGAAGTGAGAGCTTCTTAGTAAAACCAGAATAGGCCTACTTTCATAGTAAGGAAACATTACACCTCATTTAAAGACAGGGTTCTGACCTACATGGAATGAGTCTTCATTCTGTACTCCCCACCTTGGCTCAGCCATGCCGTGTGGAATACTGTGTACATCTTCAACAATCATTTGCCGTCATGGGAGTCACACAATGTGCTATCAGCATATGGTTCACGGACCAGTGCCCGTCAATGAACTGTTCGTCACTGGTTCACAATGAGGTAAGTGCAGAAATGGAGACTATGTGCTGAAGAACTATTTATAGCAAACACAATCCATGGGCTTATCTTTTGCATGTTGTTTTCTGTATTGCATTTTTCTAGTATTTATTTTCATTATATTTTATAAAAGGAATCAATCTGTGATGATTAGAAATAAAAAAATTTTTAAATGAAACAAAACTAGTCCTCCACTACAAAGGGTTTATGAAGTGCTGGTCCAGCCAGCTCTGCCTAGCTGAAAGTTTGTAACCAGAACTAGAAATACGAGCATTCAGGGTTTTCCCTTTGCTACTCCAGAACAAACCTTATTTTCTTCTCCTCTGCTCATAATCCTTTCTCTGCTTTCTTGTACTCTGGGTGTAAACAAAGGTGGGTTCAGAAAGAATGCAGGTAGCTGCCAATGCTTGAATACATGCTGGGTACTCATAGTGTTTTTCCTCTCCATGTGTGGGACCCCAAAGAATTGTGCCCACAGCAGAAAGAAAGATCTTGCCACACAGCCTATTAGCACAACTCCAGAAACTATAATAACCAGCCTATCATCTTACACACCCCAACTTCTGACTCCTGGCTAAGAAAATATTGACAGGTATTGAGTCATTCTATTAAAGTTCACTTAGTCTAAAAGTACAGGCCCCAAAATACACTTCACACACCCAGTTCACAAAGGTTAAAGGAGAGGTAAGAAACATTGCAGGAACTTCACAATGAGTAAGGTAGTAGTTTCTAATATTGAAAGGAGGAAGTAAAAAATAGCTCATTCTAACTTTCTGGATAATTACCACCCAGGCCATGTGTTATAGGGTTGGCCTTTAGTGAGCAAAGCATCCTGGATAGGTCTAACATGTTTATTCTTGCCTTCTCGACCATATTTCATCCATGTAATAATAACCATTTTCATGCCACCTGATAATGGCCAATTTTCTTTCTTTCTGAGAAAGGCTGAGTGATTCCCATACCTTGTTTCATTTAATCTCACAACATCCTGGTGAGGCAATTCTGTTCTAATTTACAGATGAGACCTGAAAGACCTGAGTGCAGAGAAGGCAAAAAAAAAAAAAAGAGAGAGAGAGAGAGAGAGAGAAAGACTTGCCTGAAGTCACACAAGGAATGCAGAAAATAACGAAGATGCTAATCTTGAATGCTACATTATTAGCTTCAAGTTGAGGAAGAGTGGGAGAATACCCACCAGCCCCATGGTTCATGAAGAAAAAGTTAGGCTATGAGGACACTGGCACCTCTGTCCCTCAGGCCCATTGAGATAGAATGAGTTCCTGGAGGGAAGATGGAAAGCCTGACCCAGATAAAATGCGGCTTTTGGCTATTTGTCACTGATGCTCCCAAATCATCTCCTTTCCCCTTCTGTGGCAACTGTTCCCTCCTCTCTCATCTGGTCAGTGTCCTCTAGTGCTCTCCAATTCCCATCAAAGCCAGCTCTTAAGAGCTGCTCTCAGTTCCTTGGTGGTAAATCTAAATAACTATGTTCTCTCTCTGGGTTTCTTTAATATGGCAATACTTTAGTTCTCATCTTTCTTTATGAAAGTATTCATTACATTAGAGAGTATTCCAAGTATTCATTACGTTAGAGAGATTACAGGCAGGTGGCAAGCAGGGAGTCACCCACGGGAAAGAATAGGGTGTCCTTCACACTCTTACCTGGGCTTCCTGAAATATCTTGTATGTATGCAAGAACCCATGCTTTTATTTCTTGAGCACTTATTATGTGCTAATGGACTGCATTGGGAATTCTATATTCAGTAGCTAATTAAGTTCTCAATAATTCTGCTAGCAAACCATTAATATTATTATTATTTTAAAGTTGAGGAAATAAAAGCCCAAGGAGTTAAGTCAGTACTACTGCAAGGTCACATTATCAATTAGTGACTAACTATTAAGATGTTTTATCCCCAGCCAAGATGGTCTCTACAGATATAGAAGAATATTACAAATAGTCCCAGAGGGGAAACAGTGCAGCCTGCCATTCATGGAAAACAAAATGATCCCCTTTTCCAAACAGGAAATAGATAAATAAAGGGTATCTTTAGAGTACCCATTGAGTCAGTATTCCATTATCCATGTGACATAACTTTACTCATATTTGACTTTGAAATGCATATTGGTACCTATATCATATACCATCCTTGACACCTATAAACTATGCTAGAAATATCCCTGTTCCCAGGTGCTTCAGCCTTGGACATGACTTAGTGACCTCCCACCAGTAAACTCATCAACTTCATCCCAGTTGGAGACTTCAAACTGAACCAACTTCATTGATGAGCTATAGATAAAAGGCAACTGCCCCTCTCACTAAAGGGTAACAACTATGCCCTTAAGAAACATACATCCATGAGAAGATCCTTAAATACCTAAAAACAAACCATTATGGCTTAAAAGGTTTATAGTAATGTAGCCCCACAATTGGCTGCTTCTTAGCAAGGATGCACAAATGTACATTTTGATTGGTCAGAAGATAACATGTATGAAAAACACCACAAAAATCCAAGACTATCATATTGAAGATAATCTATATCCATAAGGGGCATTTACTGAGTATCAATCATGCTAGGTGTTCTACATACATTATCACTATTTCTCACCATAGCTTTTCAGGTATATATTATCATTCTTAGCTATAGTTAAGAATACAGACTCAGAAAGGTTAAATGTCTTGCCCATAGTCAAATGGCTAATAAATGGCAGATTCAGGAATTGAATTCACATCTCTCTGGTTCTTGTGCTTGAGGTTCTTCCATTGCACTAGGCTGTTACAATCTGAAAATAATTTATCCTTTCCCTAAAATGACTTATTCCCCTGTATTTATTTTGAAGTACCCCTTCATTATAAGGAGAAATCCACAGGAGAAATAAAAATAGCTCTTGCTAGTGCTGAAAGAAATCACCATTTAACATTTTTATTCTATTTAAGATGGAGATTTGTTGGAAATTCTGGAAGCTGAGAAAGAGTACTGCTTGGGCTTTGTCTTCACCAGGGCCCTGAATTCTTTCATACACTGCCCCCTTCCCCATGCCCATGACTCCAATCTGGGATTTATACTCATAGCCTACCATTCTGCCCATGGAACACCCCAGGCCATGAAAGCCACATGCAGCAGCTCTCCCCAGAAGCTTTGCCTTACCTTGGGCTTACTGGTGCTGCATCTTCTTCTGGCTCTTCCACAACGCCAGCCAGCTCTGGAGGAAGGAAAGCATCTTTGTTGACATTATTCACCCAGCTTTCCTTTGCCCCATTTGCTCTGTCTTTACTCTGCTCAGCTGAAACAGGAAACAATAAAGACAGGAAGGTTATCTCTCACCTCCATTATCTACAACTCTCTTATCAGCTCTTATCGCTGAAGGCTTGAACCTGAACCTCAGGCCTTCCCAGTGCCAAGGTACTCACTGGGTCTAAGTACTTGATCAGTATTACATGAAAGAGAGAAGTCGGTAAATTCCCATGAGGTTAGATTTCTCCAAGCAGAGTCTCCTGAGAGCATGAGCATACCTTCACATATGCAAGTAACTCCAGAGACCACTAAAGAAAAATTCTGGCTGGCTGTAGGTTAATCTGAACTAAGTTGGGGTCAGGTCTAAATGCGCATGGCCATGAGATGCTCAGGGCAGGAAGTCCTCAGTGGGACAGAAGCACAATCATTACCAAGCATTTACTGAATATCTACAATGCGATCAAATATCTTGTATGTGCTCGAAGATACAAAGGGGAATACATGATGATGGTCTAGGAATGTCTTCCTCCATTGTCTTCTCCTCCTTCCCACAGTCTCTACACATCCAAAACTACATACTCTTCAATCCCAGCTAACATATCAGAGCCTCCATAAAACCTGTGCTCCCGCTTCACAAAATAACCTCTTTTGCCTCTGAACATCCAGCACTCACTCTGTACCTGAACCTCTCTGATCATTAGCATCAACTGAATGATACTAACTACCAGGTACTGCGCTGAGTACTTTGCATGCATTAGTCTATGAGGTGGGAGCTATTTTCCAAGTATACAGATTTGAAAATTGAGGATTGAAAAGTTCAAAAAACTTGCCTAAGGCCACATAGCCAGTAAATGCCAAGAATACTTTCATCAATATTAAGGATGAAGGAGTGCTGAAGCTTCCAATTTCCAAATCCCCACATTCCAGGGTAGTATCCCTCACAGGTCCTATTACACATAAGTCTAGTTTCTTCAACTCAAAATGGAGCCCACGGTACTAACCAGTATCCCTCAAGATTTCTGAAGGTCTGGGTGATTTTGAAAAGCAAGAGGGCTGCAAGCAATGCACTGTACATACTAAGCAGTTAGTCCTTATCTGCAAGCAGTATGGCACTGATTCAGAAATACTCTGAAATCCTTGTCTGCCAATTGCCAGTTATATGATCTTGGGCAAGTTACTTAACTTCTCTGAGCTTCAAAGATCCCATATTTAGAATGGGGGAAATTATGCCTACCTTGCAGGATTACTGCAACAATGAGAAACAACAGAGATTAAATGCACATCGTATATTAAATGCTCAAAAGGTGACAGCTATTTTCCTTATCAAGTATAAGGTAGACCTTGACAGGGTTTTGCAAGGACTAATCCAGAGTTAATTAGAGAGAATACACCCGGTAAGTATTTAATGAACTCAATAGAATTTTAAACAAGCCCTTAAAATATTGCCTTGGCCAGGCATGGTGGCTCATGTCTACAATCCCAGCACTTTGGCAGACTGAGGCAGAAAGACTGCTTGAGGCCAGTAGTTTGAGACCAGCCTAGCCAACACAGTAAGACTGTGTCTAATTAATTTTTTTAAAAAAACAACAACAACATAAAAATATTGCCATGATATAAGGAATATGCACTGTCATAGTAACTCTTCTGGCCATAGAAACCATGCTACAAAAGCCCATCTGGGGTGGGGTGCTGGCTGCCTTTGCCACTTTTAAATGGGCATTGCCATGATAGTATAAATCCCATCAATTCAGTAGATGAGTGGGGAAGTAAAGATTTCCTCCCAAACCTTTAGGCAAAAGTGGATTTTTGGTTGGTTGCCATTTTTATTTCCCCCTCTTTTGGCTTTCACTTTTAAATGTTACTATTGCAGGCCACAGACATGGCAGGCAATGAGCAGGTGAAGACCAATGGAAAAGTGTTCGTAAAGTCCTGTGTTAGCTAACAGGCTTTTGAATGCATCGCTGTGGGCCACAGAGAAGGCTGGAGTACGTAGCAAGGAGGTGCTGTGTCAGCAACTACAGCCTCAAAACAAAGCTGGTGTCTCTTTGGACTTCAAAATTGTTCCTATGCAGCTTAGTTTATTTTTGCCTAATCAAATAAACAAGAAGAGTTTTCTATTAAAAAGATGCCTTTACAGTCGGTTAATTAAGAAAGTACTACCATATGTTAAGATCACTGAACAGAGAGGCTGATATCTTTTTGTCTAAGCCCTTAACTTTACTCAGAAGATTCTGAATCTTCAGAGTTAAAAGCCAAAGAAGAGGTGGTAGATCCCTTAAAGGCCCCAAGTATCTATGCTACTACAGTTCAACACGGCACCTAAAGGGCTTCCTATGTTCCTCTATACCACACTGAGTCACTTAGCTCTGACCCTCATTCATCCAAATCCAAAGCAAGGGAATTTTAAACTAGAGGGCCACGTATTACAAGAAGCATACCTCCAAATGATTTCTGTCAGCAGATTTCTGACACCATTCCCTTTTCCCAGCTCCTTCTTCCCAAATGAATGAATGCTGCTTGTAAATGCACTAGCCAAGTCAACTCACCTGCTACCTGGAGCCTCTTCTTTCTCATAGATGCTCTGATGATATCTGCACCATGGACTTTGTCCCTGTGCCTTTTTGCCTTGGCTTCATAAAACCATTGGCCGCTCATATTCTTCAGCTGCTGGTCATCCTTAATTTTTTCAGGCAAATGTCTACAAAAGGAAAAGAGCTTTAGTTTGCTGACAACCCACAGTAAATAAATGAGTTCACTGTGACACTGCATAGAGACATGTAAACATACAGCTAAAATGAAGCTTTGGTATTTCAGATGATACCAAAAACTTCCCAGATGACTAACAAATGTATGTTCTCCTTTGACTGAAGAGTCAGAGAAGGCCAACATTTTTTCAAATAAAGGTTTAATCCATGATCCCCATATGATGCCTGAAATTTCTCAAAAGCAGATTCACTTTTTGGCTGCATTCTTCAGTGTCTGCTGTTCAAATGCAAATACCCCAGGGAGGGATAATATGGTAGGCTTCCTTAAGCCTTGGTTTCCTTATCCATAAAAAAGCATTAATAGTAACCCTTGGACTTTAAAATTGGGATTTCTATAAGATTCAACTAAGTGAATTCATGTAATAGCTCTCTGCACATCCCTGGCACCTAATAAATACTGGATGGGGTAGGCATTAGCTCATCATTCCTTTCCATTTTGCGTGATATGAGTCTATCAGAGCTCTTCCTGGAAGCCTGTGGAGGAGGGGTGATGTCTCTCATGCTTATTATTAAAGAAAGGAACCTTGAAAAGGCTGCTGAAGTCAGGAAAGACCAAATCTGAGGAGGAAGGTATACAGGCAAGTTCCATTTGTGCAGATACTGCTGTTAAGAGTTCCACAATCATTCATGCGTACTGAAAAGCTAAAACCTGAAGAACACATGAGATACAGTCTGCTCTCCTAAAACTTCCCTAAACACAATGTTCTAATTGACAAGTCTTAACCTCTGCATCTCTCTATCCATCTCCATAAAATAAAAAAATCACAACATCTCTCTTTTATTATTTATACAGATATACTGAGAATAAAGTAGAATAAAAGCTGTAAGGGAACACTATACTCTTGGAAGATAATGTGCTCCATAAATCCAAGAGAGTTTTAGTATTGTCATTTAAACTAATATGCACTCTTCCTAAAGTAGCAAATCTAAGTGTTTCAGGCCGAGAATGTGAATAGGCCACAGTGGTAGCAGCACTGCACGTGAGGGCTGCACACAGGCATACGTGGGAGTGGGAAAAAGAGGGGAAGCATTACCCCGGGTCTAGCAAGGATGTCTCCTCTCCCCCAAGCATGCCTGGAGAGTGTCCTTCCACCCAGAGTAAACTCTTACAGGAACTTCCTCTCCTTTTCATGACAGCTCATCTATAAACCCTGACAGGGAGAATGTCATCACTTCATAGTTCTCAGTCAGCAATGAAATCGTGGTTTTTATTAAATGTTTCTAATGGTCTGACATTGCCTAAGGTTTTCAGCAGAGCAAACAACTGCTGGACTGTTGGTGAACCTTTGCTTTTTCCTCCCAAAAGGACAAAGTTTGAATTCTATTCCAGAAGGAAGGAGTTCGTCTACTTCTCCCTGATCAGACAGTGAGTTCCTGGGGACAGAGTCTGTACTCACCCCTTTGCTTAGTGTCTGGAAAATAGGGGGTATTTATTCAGTGCTTGCAGAGTGGAGGAATATCAGATGAGGCTCCCGACCACCTAAAAAGATTTCTGGTTACCTTTTCAGATTCATTTTCCAGCACTCACACCCATAGCCCACTTGCCAGCACACTCGACTTCTTACTTTTCTCCAGTGCTCTTCTGTGTCCTCTGTAGATGACAGAGGCAGGAAGTTTTGGCAGAAAGACTCTGGGTTTTGAAGGCTCCCAAAATTACATCCAAATCTCAGTTCTGACCCTTCTTAGATGTGATCTGGGCAGTTTGCTGAACTCCTCTAAGTTTTAGTCTCTTTGTTTTTAAGGATCAGGGAAAATAAGACCTACCCTGCAGGACTTCTGAGATGATTGAGATGTTTAACTGAAAGTACTTAATACTGCCTAGACCTTGGTACAAGGCCAGTTAATGAGAAGTCTCAAGGGATGTCTTTCCCTCACTTCTCTGTCCAGCCCATTGCTCCTCATCCTTTGGATCCAGCTCAAACACTGCCTCACTGGGAAGCCTTCCCTAACTCATGAGGGCACGGTTATTATAGTTTCTCCTTTTCCATGCTCCCATAGCACCTCCACTCCAGCCCTTACTACATCACATTCCAATGATCTGTTTTACTCACTAATCTGTGGACTTTGCAAACTCCTTGAAGGTGAGGACTATGTCTTAATCACCTTTCTAATGCCAGCACCTAGCGCAGAGCCTGGAACAGAGCTGATACCCAATAACTATTGAGTGAATAAATTAATGAACAAATACATGCTCAGCAGCCATCCTGTCAGAGTCAGACAAGAGATCAAGAAGATCCTGTCACTACTGAGGTTAAGTGAACCATACCCGATCACAATGTCAGTGTCTCCTCCCGATGCAGTAGGACATGCTCATCTCTCATCAGAACAGGAAAAAGCATCATGAAACGTGGTGTCGGTCAGCATTCTTGTTGAAGGAGGCCACAAACCCTCATAGCAGAACAACTCCCAATTTCTTTTCACGAGATCATTTATTTTTGTTTTTCAACTAAAATGCACTTTGTGAAGATTCTTGTGCAAGTCTTGATCTGTTCCTGCCTAAATGACCATCTGCAAGCCCATCATCAATGCACAATGAGCACAGGTTGTGTGTCGACTCCCTGAAACACATGGTCCCTATAAAGGCTGGTGGCCATTCTAGTAAGGAAAGGGTTTCTGGCTCACTTGTTTTAAAGTGGCAAAATAACAGGAAATTCTTTCAAATGCAGTTAAGTGCCACTTACATATTTCCTAACATGACTATCACTACTAGGTTTAATAATCAATTTCTCTTTCTTAGTCACTTGTAATATCCTATAGATAAATCCATATATATAACACATCAAAGTTTAAGTTTTGTAAAGATGTAGATCATTTTTTAAATCCCACTATCTAGTGCTGCTGTTAAAATCTTCTCATCTTCCAGCCCACGTGCATCTCTCATTTTTTCTGAACTCTAACTGCATCAACCAAATGAGCATTTGATTCTCTAATTATGGTGCCATCTAGATGAAGAGGGAAAGGGGCAACTTTCTTGGGACCGACACTTATCCTTTACCATCCTCTCCACACACACACATTATTTCTAGCAGAGAGCTAAGTAGAGAGAAGATACTCAGTAAACATCGGTGGACTGGTGGGCAGAAGTGAGGGCTGAAGAAGAGCACTCAACCCAGAAAGGACACTGCCCTGCTGACCTCCCAGGCAGGACATCCTGGTCATTCACCCATTCATTCCTCCATTCCTTCTGCTAGCAAACAGTATCTGCTTTGTGCTGAACGAAACATCTGACATTTAACATGCTTCATATCATTTCATCCTCACAATTTCACCACGTTGTTCAAAGAATTTCACCCATTTCAAAATATGGCCATTTGACCTCCTCTGTATGCTAAAAGCCATATCTAAACCCTGTCTGGTTATTTGTTCACTGACTCATTAATTCCCTATCACATACCAGGCATCTGCTTGGAACTGGACATGAAAAATTCTGTCTACAGCCCTAACTGCCAATGTCAACTCCTTTTCATGCCAAGAGTGTGAGCACTTACAGAGGAAAACCAGAAGAGCAGAAATGCCCTCTGGGCTGGATTCAACACCTTTGCCCTCAGCCCACCCCTTTTCTCCTTGTGCTCACTTATGTATATCTCAGCTTCCAGCTACTCAACAGGACTAGACAAAGCTCGAACATCATCTGCAGGACCTGGTTGATAGTTTCTAGTCAACTGTGGACAGCTGCTGGCCAGATAGGTCGACTGGTTCATTCTCCAGCCTTTCTTTTTTCATCTTGTCCAGTATATTTTGGGCAAGATGTTTAGATTGCGTGATTGAGAGGTGCTCTCATATGTTTGTTGTGAATGTGAAAGCTGAAAGGGAGTTTAAACAGTTACGAATGGCCTCACTTTCTAGATAAAATGATTGAGGCTCACGGAAGTTAAGAGGCTTGCTCAAGGTCACACAGAGCTGGAAGCAGAAGCCAGCCCGACTCCTAGCCAACATGCTTTCTACTGCCCGATCCTGCTTCAGAGAGTCAACCATGATTTCAGTTTCCAAGATGGCTGTCATACTTCACTCTTTCTCCCAAATAACTCAATCTTTGATGAAGAAACTGAAAACCAACAGGTAGAAAACAAACTACAAACATTCCTTACAGTGGAAAACAAGAAATACACATCTTTTTCATGAAACATCACAGATCTCTGGAGTCTGTTGAGAGGCAGCATGGTGTATGGAAAGTGCACACGTTGTGAAGTTGGATCAGCAAGGCTCCAATTCCACAGGGCACTTACCCTCTTCAACCCTATCTCCTCATCTGTTAAGTGGATTCAGCTACACTGTTTTGAAGATGAAACAGGAAAATCTATGTGAAGATTCATGTACAGTCCCTTGACAAATATTCATTGCTTTCCCCTTTGCTTTGACAGTAAAACAGCATGAGAGGTCCTAGAAAATAGTTTTTCATTTAAAAAAAAAAAACAAGGTCTTAAGGAAGCAGCTGAGAATCATAAGATGTGGTGGCGGCTGAGATCGTATCTACTGCAAAAACGCCCATCGTCGTAGATGTGGTTGTGTGTAAACGGGAGTCGGGGACGCAGTGCTGGTGGTGGTGTACAGACAGACATGAGCAGCAATTTCCTGCTGGCAGTGTGATGCAAAGTACAGGAAATGCCACCTTTTCAGTGTGTGATTTTCAAACCCTAAAAGACTAAAACTACGTATATGTATGTATGGTGATGTTTCCTTAAAGGTGGGGCAGAGCAGCAGGAGAGAAGACACAAAGCAGGGGTGGAAGCAAAAGAAAGAATCCGCCCTGATGTCTCCTTCACTGCTGGTCTGTGAAATGTCTCCACATGGGAGTTAGGGAAGCAGGCTGCATAGCAATACATGGTAACAACTGGGTCCAGTACTTGTGGCTACAGGTAATGGAGCAGTATAAACGTCAGTGTGGTAGCAACAGTGATCTGGAACTGTTCTCAGCTGTACCCCAGAGACACCCCAGTGACTGTTTCCTTGGGTACAAGTCCATGTTCTACCATTAACAGACTGAGTGATTTAAGAACTGGATATGTCTCTGTACGACACTCATTTTTCCTATCCATGAAATCAAGATGCGAGATAACAAAACCTTTTTTTATTTAACTAGATGTGGTAGTGCACACCTGTGGTTTCAGCTACCTGGGAGACTGAGACAGGGGAATCACTTGAGCCCAGGAGTTTGAGGCTTCAGCGAGCTATGATTGCCCCACTGCACTCCAGTCAGGGTGAGAGAGACTGACTCTGTCTCTTAAAAAAAAAAAAAATGGGGGGAGGAAGTAACATATACACTAAATCATCTCCAAAGTATCTTGAATGAGCTTGGCTGTGAACAAGTCAAAGCACTGGATATACTAGAAATGGCAACATTTCCATGTGAATGCCAGATCTCACCTAGAGCCATACTGAAAAGAATTCTACAGTGGTGTCCGGTCTTGTGGGCAACAGTGGTGTAGTCATTAGTGACATCCTCGGGGCTATGGGAGAGTTACACTCCAAAGTCTATAAAATATTAATATTTAAAAGAAAAGTCTGAATTTTAGTAATAAATTGGCCTTTCTAATGATGTTTTGATTGGGCTGATACTGTAATTACATAATGTGTTTCTAAGCTGAATAACACCCAGGAGGACTGAGGCATTGTGAAGTCATGCTAGGGAAACACAATTTAGATTTTAAATTTGCAACTGATAATCCATTAAATGGATAAAGGTCATTAGATAGTAAATTCCTTGAGAGTTGGGGCCATGTTTTCAATCATCCTAGAATTCTCTTCATATCATTGTCCAGAGCATTTCCTTGTACTTAATAGGTGCTCAATTAAGTTTTATTACATTAAATAATTAAGAGTTTTAGGAGTAATTTCCGAAGGAATCAGTCTATTAACTAGAATCTCCTGTCCCTTTTGGGGGGTAAAGGTAGAGTGCTGAATAAAGGAATTAAAATGTATCTATCATATATTATGCGCCAGGAAGATTAAAAATTATTTTTAATTTAACTGACAAATAAGAATTGTATATATTCACAAGGAAACAGTGATGTTTTGATACATATAACATATAGTGACCAGGTCACTGTAATTTTGTATCCTTTACCAAATCTCTCCCTATCTCTCACTTCCTAAAAATTATATTACTTAATCCTGACTTTAATCTTTTGAATTTAGTATTATGGTCATGCCCACTCTGAGCTGACGCTCAAAGAGGTTAAATAACTTGCCCACGGAAACACAGTTCATTTGTGGTGGGAATGAGATGTAAAGCCATGTCAGTTTTAACTCCAGTTCCATGCAGCGGAGTTTTTTGTCTAAGGATCAAACCCATACTGTTCCTTTCTGAAGAAATAACAATGAGCAGCATAGGGCAGAGGGAAAAGCACTGGCCCGAAAGCTTTTCTCATCACAGCTTTGGCACTGACTTGCTGTGTGACCCCGGGCAAGTCATTTACCCTCTCTGGGCTTTATCTTCTTTTTCTGTAAAATGACTAACATGGATCAACAACACAAAAACTCTCAGGGTTGTTAGGCTCTGGTGGAAGAGGCAAAGACAAACAGCAACAGAATGGAAAAGGTGCTGACAAACAAAACCCCAAGGAGTAACATTTTCAGAGATCCAGTTCTGTTTCTACCAACCCAGGAGCAGAACAGACTCCAAACCATCCCCACAAGTCCCTTCAGGCCTAAAGCAAAGAGGGGGGTCAGGCCATGAGCTGGGCCTTTTTCAGGGTCCATAAGTCGTAGGTCTGCTGTCCATCAGTGCACAGTCACTGCTCCCCAGCCCCAGGGTCCTAAAGCTGTCCATGGCCAAGTCCACATGAGGTGCACAGTGCCTAACTAGAAAGTCTCTTGGGAAAGTGATGGTAGGTAGAGCTTGATTCACACCAGGTTTTTCAGCAATGTAAGCCCTCTTCCTATCATTTATTCACAAATGCAGGCACAAAGGCAGCACCAGTGGCAGCTGCTGGGGCACCCTCAGAAACAACAGACAGAAGGAGCGTCTGCAAAACCAACACTAGGAAGGGACTCACACCATTTTTGCTGTAGTTGTAGACTGGCTAATGCCAGGGGGTACAGACTCACACCCCTTACAAGGCCCAGTTCCAGGAAGAACTTTGCATTTTTTGAGGATATTTTCATTAACCAATGCCAAGTGCCCAAGAAACACCTTCACTCTATTCAGACAGAATCACAGAACTACAGGCAAGACTCAGCAGCTTTGAATCCCAAGTGCCAAGAAAAGACAGAAGGGAGGGAGGGAAGGAAAACAGGTTCTCTCCTTGTAAGCTATCTAGACGGGGAGAATTGCAGACCATAAATAACACCTCCTGAACAGAAGGAATCAAAGGTACTTACAGCTCTCCAAAATGCTCAGGCCCACGTCCGGAGGTGGAACTAAGTCCTTCCCCCATCTTGTCTTTGGAGAGGATAAAGGAAGTTCTGTTTTCCCTTATGCTGAAAAAAATCAGTATTTTCTCTATGCTCCCCCAGCTCCGCCCTTACTCCTAAATGGGTGCAATGGTCCCTGCTTTGCCCAACGTCAAGGTTGCTGTGAGGAACATAAGAGGATAACATTCATGAAAGGGCTTTATAAACTTTCATGAAAGGGTAGAGAATTAATGCTCCCAAGAGGCTCTAATGCCCGGGTTAGTGTCAATCCTTCACCTCTCCCGGGGACACTGTTCAAGGCACACCACTTGCTGAGAAGGGGCAGCAGAGCCCCATCCAGGTGTGTGTAGCATTGCAAGTGACCTGGGAGGAGCAGCATGATCCCCACTACCTACAGCCACTGCTTGTCATCATAGCTCAGTATCCTACTTCACACCATGACAGCCAGCCCCCATCTCACTGCTAGTTCCTGGGATGGCTTTTCTGTTACTGTTTACTCAGAGAGGAAGTGAAGTTAACAAATGAGTACCTAAGACTGGGATTTGATTCTCACTTCTGACATCTACCAGTTGTGTGATCCTGGGCAAGTCACCTGACTTGTCTCAAAGTCAACTTCCTCACACATCAAATGGGGTAATTATATCCCACTCCACCCACCAAGTGCAAAAGAATGTGTGAGCTCATAAAATATAATGGGCATGTTAAGCCCTTTGCAACTTGTTAAATACTATCTATATACAAGTTATTTTAGTAGCCATAATCAGACATTCTGTAGTGTTTGAAGTGAACTTTATAAATCATCCATGTTAAATTAAGGTCAAAGTATGAGAAATGGTAAAAATAAAGCCATTATTCATGGTCCTGTGTCCCAGGAAGCAAGAACATAGCTTATGCTTCTTTTAGATAATTCCTGGGGTGAGAATCATAAAATTAATACTACTAACTCACATTCAGGAAACCTGCCACTGCCTTCTAAGCCCAAGATTACACAGGCAGTAAATGGCAGGGCCCAGACAAAGTCAAGTTCTTCAGTATCCTGGTCTAGTGCTTGTTTGACCACAAAGGTGAATGAAAGTAGCAGGAATGTTGACATGAAACATTTAGGTTCCACCCAACAAGGATAATGTGTCAAAGTTGCCGCTCTTCTTTATTGGATTCAAGACAGATACAAATTGGCTCAGAGAATACTTTCAATTGTGCTACTAAAACCAATTCCAACATTTCTGAAAGCATGCAGAAATGTGAGCTACTTTATTTTCTTTTCAAAGTTCTAAAAAATTTTTTAAATTCTAATTTGGTTTATGATTCAGTTAAAAGTAAGTAGGCCCATGTTTTTTTAACTGGATAGAAATTCACACACACACACGAATGTAGATGTATGTAGTTGTATACATTTCATTTTTATCTTAGTATTTAATAATAAGTTAGAAGAATTTAGTCAGGTTTTTAATCAAGACCCTATTTCTGATAAGAGTCCAGTAGGATAAATTAAGAGGCACCAAAGAAGAAAAATGTTTTGTCCAGGAAGTAAACCTAAAATTGGAATCCATAAATTCAGTCTCCGACTCAGAACTACCACTTATGTTGGAAAAAAAAAAAAACAGTGTCCTATTTTTGTACAGACTGCCTCTTCCTTCCCTAATGCCCAAGGGCTTCTCTGGCCTCTTACCTGACTCTCTCTTCTTCGGCCCTCTTCAGAGCAGCATCCCGCTGCAGAACCTTCATGATGGCTTCTTGTTCCTCTTCAGTCAGGAAACTTAAATCAATCATTTTGAAAAGTGCATGCAAAAATAATAGCAACAAATGTGGCTCAAAATTCTCAGGGCTGAACAACTAAGAAAGCAACCAGGAAGATTAAAAGACATAAAAATGAAGTATCTTGGTCAGTTCTGCAGCAAAAGTCTTATTGTAGCTCAGCAAAAGTTTAGGGCAGCCGATAGCAAGATCCTAAGCAGTCTTCCCTATGAGGAATTCGTGGTCCATGGCATAATGTTGAGAAGAGGCTCTCAGAAGGATGCTGTATTCCATGCCAGACAGGTCACTTGTTCCTACGATGGCTTCCAGCACGCTCCCTCTCTAGTCCGGTCTTAGACACAGTTTTTTCTCTCTCTGCTCCGGTTGTCAATTCATAAGAGGCAGTGGCATCAGAGCATCACCTACCTGGGGAATCATGAGACAGCAAACACCAGTTAGAGTCAGTTCCTATAAGCACAGCTCATTATTACAAGGTTTTTTAATGGTGAGGTAAGATGGTCTCTGAGATGAAGAAAACCAGTTCAGCCGGCTTCCTGAGCAAATGGTAAATGGGTCATGAAACATGCCTCAACCCAATTCCAGACTGCCAAGATGAAGAACGCACAAAAATGCCTGTCAATGTTTAACGATCCACCTGGGTAAAGGATGGTTGCATAAAGGAACTGGTTCTTTCTCTGAGAACTCATAGGATGCTAGGCTAAAAAGTCATGTTAAAGGTCAGTAAGACCAGGGGGTCAAGTAAGAAACCAGAAATAAAAATTTTAAATGCTCACCTCTTCACAAGTAGCAACATTCCACTGTACTATATATGTGCTCCATAGTAACAGGAGAACCAGTATTAGGTAGAGTTAGTTTCCAGAAGAGTGAGAATTGTTATTTTTCATCCAGTCCCACTGCTAATCTTTGTTGACCTAGAGGAACTTAACAAGCTTGTCTCCCTTCATTTCTTAGGAGAGAAACACCTACCTGTATGTGTATATAAATGGGGGAAAGGAAGAGGCAAAATTTCAAAACACCTCACCATCCAAAGTGAGGATTGTTAAGTTGCACCATGTGCAAGAATCCTATTTTCTTTGAAGCAGCTTAAATACATATGTAATGGGAAAGAAGTGAGAACTGAAGAATGACACAGCCAGACAGAAATTCAGAGGTGATCTACTCAAGGTTGGGGTACTTTTAAGAAGTGCAGCACTGCACACAGTAGACACTAAAAATCTTAAGTACATTTTAAAGCAGCCCCACTTAAGAATAAAAGAGTATGTACACTAGTGAATACAATTTATAAATTAATTACTTGAAAAATAGAATTACTGAGAAGTTCTCCTTCTACCACTTGCTAGCTATAAGTCCCTGGGCAAGTTACCGACCACTGTGAGGCTGTTTTCTCATTTGTACTTGACATTAGGATGTCCCTCACAGATTGTAAAGATTAAATGAAATAATGAATATAAAAAGAGCACGTCTTGCATTCTGTAGCAAAAATAGCTACTGAAAATATGTCCTAGCTTCCTCTGAGTTCACACTTTTGTTCCATCAAGCTGAATAAGACTATAATTAGTTACATATTTGTCTTTTGTATTATGTCTCTTTCTGATCTTCCCCCATGAAGTTTGGGTTTCATTGACAGGGAATCTAATGACCTTTGTTTAAATTTCCCCTAGCTCTTTGTATACTCCCCACAGTAATTACTCAAATAAATATTAAGAAATTACTTCATTTTCTTTTTCATTTGTATGTGTTTGTATATGCTACTACTTGCTTGTTCATCTTGAAAACTACTTATCCTTCAACACAGATCAAAGTTACCACCTCCATGAAGCCTTCCGTAACTTCCATACTCAAAGTTAAAGCTGTAGCAGATTCAATGATTATTCATAACTCTTCACTGCCTCCCTATAACAGAACTATATAATCATGTTCCCACTAGAGTAAGCAAAGAATTCATCCCTATCCTCCTGATGTTGGGCTTGGCCTGTGACTTGCTTTGACCGATGGAATGTTAGCAAATGTGATGCTAGTGTAAGCTGTAAATGTGCTTTTGTGGTTTGACCTGGCTTCTTGTACCCCTGCCACGTGCCATGAGAAAAGTTTGTCCCAATTATCCATTGCCTCTTCATTCTGGGTTCCAGAAAGAGAGTTACAAGGACAGACCCGAGCTTGACCGCTCTGAAGCAGGCACCCCCACTGCCCTACAGATGTAAAAGGAGGAACTAAATATTTGTTGCTGGAAGCCACTAAGGTTTGGGAGTTGTTATACGACACTCCTGCAGCAGGAACCTGCTCATACAAAAGGTTTCTCCTCCATACATACATCCACTGCTGCGATTATCTACTCTTAGTCTCTCCTACTTTACTGTGAGTCTTTGAATGTGAATAAATAAACAAATGAGCAAATGAATAAATGAACCTGATCCAAGTATACAGTATCACTAGAAGATGGCTATCTCAGCTCTTTCCTTCATGTGCAGTAACTTCCTTAGATTTCAAAGGCTCCAATTTAGGCCACATTCTGACCCAGGTTCCCAATGAGGCCTTACATTGCCATTTTGTTTAATGGGAGACTTTAAATTCAAGGAGTGGAAGACAGGAAGAAAATAACAACAACAACAACAAAATACTTAGGTCGGCTAGCAGTGGTAACTGGCAGGGTTGCTGAAATGGACAATGTTGGCTTCCACACCTTCAAGTAGAATACAGCTAACTAGTGCTTCTGTGTCAAAGCCTCTAAGGGTTAAAAGTTCTCCCTTAAAATAGGCTGTTAGTGAGGCAAAGGGCAATGTTCTCACTTTACAAAGGAGTGAAGGGCTTGAACCCTTTCCTTTTAACTGGGTAGGCAGGTATCCGTGCCCAACCAAACTGTAGGAGAGCCCTCGGAGGGCAATCAAGACTCTTCAGCATCAGGGGCTCGCCCAGCTCCTAATATTCTGGATAATGTCCAGCATGGGAGCTAATCGAACATTTCCCTCACTCATTTGACAAAGATTTATTGAGAGCCTGGCACTATTCTGAGCATTGAGCATTGGAGGTGCAGCAAAGAACAAGACAGAAAAACTTCCTGCTTTTGTGGAGTTTATATGCCAATGGAAAGAAACGATGATCAAACTAATAAAAATGAAGTAAGTTTTTTAATACTAAATAATTAAATTATAACACAGTGGAAAGTGATGAGAACAACGGAGGAAAACAAAGGAGGAAAGAGAGGAGACTAATAACTCAGGGAGAGTCAAATTTTAAAGAGAGTGGTTAGGGTAGGCCTCATTGAGAAGGTGACATTTGAAAAAAAGTGACAGCAATGAGGAAATAAGCCATGCAGATATCCCAGGGTCCTGAGGCAGGAGTTGTCCGGCACATTCAAGAAATGGCAAGGCAGCCAGTGCTGGTACACCAGAGTGTACCAGGAAAACAGAAGGAGAGGAGGCCAGAAAGGACACGGGTCAGACTGTATTAGGCCATGTGAGGACAGTAAGACTTCTGGCTTTTACTCTCAGATGGAGCTGCATTAAGAAAGCCAGACAAAAAGGCAGCAAACATTTACTTGATCCCTTCTACATACATGGCACTGTACATACACCTCATGGAATACTCACAAAGAAACTCTCAGGTAGGTCTTATTTATTAAGACAGGGTCTTGCTCTGTTGCCCTGGCTGTAGTACCATGGAACAATCTTGGCTCACTGCAACCTCCACCTCCTGGGTTTAAGTGAGTCTCATGCCTCAGCCTCCTGAGTAGCTGAGATTACAGGCGCCCGCCACCATGCCCAACTAATTTTTCTATTTTTGGTAGAGCTGCAGCTTCGCCACGTTCTCCAGGCTGGTCTTGAACTCTTGGCTTCAAGTGATCTGCCTGCCTTGGCCTCCCAAAGTGCTGGGATTACATGTGTGAGCCACTGTACCTGGCCTGAGGAAGGTCTTATTATCTGTGTTTTTCACACAAGGAGAGTGAGGCTGAACGGGGCATTCACCATCAAGCGTATGTGCGGTCGGACTGATATTTGCTGATGGCTGTGTCAGAATAAGCCAACCCGATGTTGACATCTCATTTAATTCTCCTCTCCACACAGATTCCTCCAATCAGCCAGGCAGAACAAAACCCCTCTGTCTGTAGACCCTCATTCCCTGCTTAAGCATAAGAGACTCACCAACCCACAGCTGTTAGTCAGAAGTGGGGCAACCTCAGTGCTAAACTGTGAGGGATGAATTTTGGCCACTATAGTGCCTTGCATTCTCACCAGAGCCTCACAATAACCTCAGTAAGGAAGGAAGGGTAGGAGTGAATATACCCACTGTTCACAGATGTTACTGATGTGTTCACAGGAGGAGCTCCTGGGGTAAGTTCTCCTTGGGTTCAGCCTCTCCTACACATCCTCCAATCAGCATGATGCTAAGTCATTTTTCTAAAACTCAGTTCTCAACAAGCCACATTCTCAAGCTTAAAACCCTTCACCAACTTCCCACTGACAATTGGCTAAAGCTCAAAATCCTTAGGTGGCCTATAGGACACTCCATGAACTAGCACCTGCTCTCTTCTCCAAGCTCTTTTTCTTAGGCTCCAGCCATTCTGAAATTTTCCAGTTCTTCTCGCCTTCAGGCTTTTGCACATGCTGTTCCTTCATCCTGGAACACCATTTCCCTGATTAATACCTGTTAGGTCTCAAGTTACATGTCACTTACTGCATGAAAGTCTTCCCTAAACCCTCCAAGCCAGCTTAGGTACCCCTCCTTTGTGCTCAATTAGCACCTGGCTTCCTCGGTCACAGTGCTCATCACACGGTCTCAAATCCCTGTCTACTCACGTTTGTCTCCTGCCAGTTTATGAGCAAGGCCTGTGTCTCCCAGTGATTTGTAACCTCAGCTCTTGCCACTGTCTTGCATCTACTAGGCACTCAAGTATTCATGGAAAAAAAATGATGAACACAGGTGGAAGGGGATTGAGCTCCCATTTCCCCTGAATGTGAACATGGCTCTAGGGCCCATAATTGAGAAACTAGGTCCATATTACTCAATGGGTTCTAGCTCCAGGTCTTTCACATCACAGTGTGGTCTGAATAAGTTGCATGACTTCTCTAAGTCTTGGTTATCTCATGCATATGATGGGTATATTCTCTTCCTTGTGGAGATTACTGTGAGGCACCGGTGAGAATGCAGGAGACTGCAGAGGACAAAGAAGGATAAGGAGCAGTGGTAGGAACAGCAGCACAAAGGGAAACTGGAGAACTCCAAATATGGACTGAGCTTAATTTATATTTTCCAGGTGTCAGCCCTGCTATGCCGTATCTACGAATGCCAATACTCTTCTTGTCAACTCTCCAAAGTTAAGCTGGAGAGAAAAACTAAGGCCCCAAATAGTTGGTGTTTGCCTTTGATGGCAGCAAACAGTGGATCTGGGCTTCTAACCCTTATTCCAATTAAAATCCTAATCCCAGGTTAAAGTCTAATTAACAACAAAATTTCCTTCCCAGCAGGCTCTGCTGCAAGGAGGGGCCCAGACAGCACAGACAGCATCTTCTCCTTTCCCAGAAAGTATTGTTCTACCAAAGCCTACACAGATCCCAGGAAAGGAGTGTAAAACTTACATAAGTGATGACTCTCACATGATGAGGATTTCAGAAGAGAGGCAAATTGTTCTGACAGTCTCGTGACATCAAGAATGAAGGCCTCAAAAAAAAAATCTGGGCAGCAGCAGAAGAGCAGTAACAAATAGGCTTGAGCTGGGAGAATGGCACCGCACAAAAAGGCCCTGATCAACAAGAGGGCTCATCCCAGTGGATCGCTTACGAAACCATCATGTATAAAACTAAATGCTTTGTAAACTTCCTAGGATCACAGCAGCATCAAAGGAAGGATGGAAGGAGAAGCTGAAGATGGAACAAGTTGAATGTGACAGAGAGTCTTTGCTCACCTCCCTCTCAGCAGAAAGATTTCCCTCCAGTGTACCAGACCGGTGGTCACCACATCACACTGCCAGGCATCCATGCCCAAAGCTGCTAACTGCACAGCTGGGCTGCTCCACTTCTCAGGCTCACTTTGCACAATGGTTGGACTTGGCCCTAAGTTCTTCCCATTTTACCTTGCCCTCTTGAACCACATTTAATTTATTGTCCCTTTCACATAATAGCTTACAGAAAAGATTTTGTGCTCTCTCTACATCTTCTTAGTTGGGGGGGAAAAGAACTGTTGTTCCCTCAACTGTTCCTCACATGTTTTCCAAGCCTCTCATGATCTTGGTCATTTCTCTCTAGACTGAAAAATGAACAGGCGGTGCTAAGCCCTTTGCACATATTTCAGTTTAACCACTCTGACCACCATGCAGGCAGGTATTCTCCACATCCCGTGGATGAAAACACTGGGGCTCAAGTTAAATAACTTGCCTAAGGCCACTCAACCAGAATGTGATTTGAACCCAAGGCTTAAGATTCTGAAGCCACCATTTTTCATCTTTTACTGCATCACTAGTCCCCTACTTCTCAGAGAGATCACACAGCTGGTTAGGGGCAAAGATGAGACTAGAACCCAAGTTTTCTGATTCCTAGACAGTGCTCTTTTCGCCCTGCTGTTCCTCCCTCTGTATGTTTGACTTTGTCATTTCTCGTGGGCAACACGCATCAGCCCTCAAGGCATGGCATGCTTTTTTAAAGACAACTTGTTAGGAATTAGAAAATTATTAGGCAGCTGGGCATAGTGGCTCACGCCTGTAATCCCAGCACTTTGGGAGGCCAAGGCGGGCAGATCACAAGGTCAAGAGATTGAGACCATCCTGGCCAACATGGTGAAACCCCGTCTCTACTAAAAAATACAAAAATTAGCTGGGCATGGTGGCGCATGCCTATAGTCCCAGCTACTCAGGAGGCTGAGGCAGGAGAATCACTTGAACCCTGGAGGTGGAGGTTGCAGTGAGCAGAGATCCCACCACTGCACTCCAGCCTGGGTGACAGAGCAAGACTCTGTCTCAGAAAAGAAAAGAAAAGAAAAAAATCAGGCCCTTTGGGTTTGGTTTATGGATAGACATGGAAAAGAGGACAAGCATAAGATAGAGAGGGGAAGGTCACCTGTGTCATCATGCAGGTATTTATACATGCCTACCAGCCTCTTAGAATGGTATCAATCCCTAGAACCAGAAACTGTTACTAAAAGAACCTACACTTTATAAGTTTAAGCCCAATCAAAATGTTTTGTCATATGCATACACAGAAACGTGTTTATATGAAAAGCAAACTTTGCCCATGCACCGTTGGGAAACAATGCTACATGAATACTTTGTTTCTGTGTGGTCAGAGCTTTCAGCACTCTATTTTTTAAAATACATACATTGCTTAATGTAATGTGTTGCTTAAATTGGGCTTCTTGAGAGGAAAGAATTAACTTGTGACTGGTTCAAAGCAGCCTCTTAAAAATAACAGTTGAATGAACAAACAAAATGAACCTCTTCATAAAGAAGTGAACAACAAAAGGATATAAAGAGAATAAGAATGGATAAGCTATCCAATACTAGGTTGTCACTTTTTATAGAGCAACTGAAAATTTAAAATGAACAGGCATCTCAAGTTACAAAGCTTTCACTTTTGTGAGGATTCTTCCAAAGATGGAAGCCATTTTTCTACTTCATCTCCTCCAGGTCCAGGCTAATATAGATAGTAGCAGACAGCTAATATTGTTGTACTGAACCGAGCGTAGAAAGTTAACACCAAGACAAAAGTAGGCCAAATTGCAGGGTCTTTATTGCCGGCGACCACGGAGGACTCACGTCTCTCCAACCCGTGGCCCCGGAGGGAGGGTGTAAATACCTTTTATACCTTTCTCCCGGGTATGGGT
>CAUYLG010032560.1:0-17129 GCA_963573385.1 Cacajao melanocephalus | reverse complement strand
AACATGCAGTGTCCGTCTTTATTCCTGGCATTTTTGCTCTGAAGTCTACTTTGTCTGATGCTAGTACAGCCACTCCAGCTTTATTTCAATTCATGTTTGCACGCGTGGTATATCTATGTCCTTTTTCATCCCTTTGCTTTTAATCTGCAAAGTGGGTTTCTTCTAGACAGCATGTTGTTGTGTCTTGGTTTTTAAAAAATCTATTATGACAGTCTTTCTTGTAATTGGTGCATCGAAACAACTTTTTTGAATTAAGCTTTTAATTTTTGAATAATTTTAGATTGACAGAAAAGTCACAAAGATGGTATGAGAGTTCTCATATATCTTTCATTCAATTTTTCCTAAAGTTAGCATGTTATACAACCATGCTACATTTTCGAAACTAAGAGATTAACATTGCTACGCTATTATAAACTGAACTGTAGGCTTCATTTGGATTTCACCAGTTTTTCATTAATGTCATTTTGCTATTCCAGGATCCAACTCAAGATACTGCTTTGCATTTAATCAGCCTGTTTTTTGATACACGACAGTTTCTCAGTTCTTCCTTGTTCATCACCTTGACAGTTTTGAAGAGTACTGGTCAGGTGTTTTGTGGACTATCCCTCAATTGGAGTTTGTCTAATGTATGTCTCATGATTAGACTACTGTTATGGGTTTCTGGAAAGAATACCACAGAGATGAAGTGTCCCTCTCATCATATCACATAAAGATGTACATGTATCAATATAATTTGTAATTGGTGATGTTAATCTTGATCACTTAGTTAAAAGTCATGTTTGCCAGGCTTCTCCCTGTAAAGTTACTATTTTTCCCTTCCTGTACTCTTCACTGACTCCAACCCACATTCAAGCTTACACTTATGCTCCACCTTCTGGAGAGGGGAATATCTGCACATATTTTGTGGAATTCTTCTAAAAGGAAGATTTGTCCCTTCTTCATTTACTTGTCCAGTTATTAATTTATATAAGTATAGACTTGGAAATATTTTATACTTTGGGTTATAATAAAACACTACCTTAAAAATCTTTATTGCTCACATTATGCCAGCCTTTGCCATTAGGAGGTAATTTATGTGGGCTCCTGTGGCCCTTTGACATACATCATCCTTTTTCCTTTTTTTTAAGCACTTGCTTTACTCACTGACATTGTAAGGTGTTCCACACTCATCTTGTATGATCCCTGACCCAGCTTTAGAATCTGCTATTTTTCCAACGAGGAATGGAAATTGTAGAACTAAGAAATACAATGCATTATTGGTAAATGATATTTAGAAATCAAAATCTGGGTGCTGGGTGGGACCATTTCCTTTTAATATAATTACTGATAATTGGATTTAGGCCTACCATTGTTATTTGTTTTTTGTTTTGCATTTATCTATTTCCCTTTTCCTACTTTCTTTTGTATTATTTGAATATATTTTAGTATTTCATCTTAATTAAGCTATTGAAAGTTTGTATAGCTATAATTTAGCTATATCTCTTTATATAGTTTTCAGTGGTTTCTCTGGAATTACTATGCATACATTCATATGTTGCTTAACAACAGGGATATGTTCAGAGAAATGCATTATTAGGTGATTTTTGTCACTTTGTGAACATCACAGAGTGTGCTTACACAAACCTAGGTAGAGTCTGCTGCATACCGAGGCTAATATAGTCTAGGCTATTGATTCTAGGCTACAGACCTGTAAAGCATGTTACTGTGCTGAATACTGTAGGTAGCTGTAACACAGTGGTAAGGTGTTTATGTATCAAAACATATGTCAACATAGAAAAGGTACAGTAAAAATACGGTATAACAGATAAAAAACGGTACACTTGTTTAGGACATTTACCATGAATGGAGCTTGCAGAACTGGAAGTTGCTCCAGGCGAGTCAGTGAGTGAGTTTTAAGTGTATGTGAATGCTGAGGACATTAGTGTATATGACTGTAGACTTTATAAACACTGTTCATTTAGGCTACACAAAATTTATTTCATTTTTTACTTCAATATTAAATTAAACTTAGCTTACTGTAACTTTTTTACTTTATATATTTTTGACATTTTAAAACTTTTGACTTATTATAGCACTTAGCTTAAAACACAAATACATTATAGTTGTACAAAAAATATTTTCTTTATATCTTTATTCTATAAACATTTTTCTATTAAAAACTTTAAAATTTTTTACTTTTTTAATTTTTTTGTTAAAAACTAAGACACCACATATACATCAGCCTAGTAGCATAGGCCTACACAAGGCCAAGGTTATCAATATCACTGTCTTCCACTTCCACCTCCATATCTTGTCCTGGTGGAAGGTTCCAGGGGCAGTAACATGCACGGGGCTGTCATCACTCATGATAATAGTGCCTTCTTCTGGAATACCTCCTGAAAGACCACCCTCAGGCTGTTTTACAGCTAACTTAAAAAAAAAAAGAATACACCTTAAATTACAATTTATAGTATAGTATAGTAAATACACAAACCAGTAACATAGTTATGATCATTATCAAGTATTACGTATGGTACATAGTTGTATGTGCTGTCCTTTCATACAGCTGGCAGTGTGGTAGGTTTATTTATACTGGAGTTACCATGAACACCTGAATAATGGGAATTTTTTAGCTTCATTATGCTCTTTTTTTATTTTTTTATTTTTTGAGATGGAGTCTCAGCCTGTCACCCAGGCTGGAGTGCAATGGCATGGTCTCGGCTCACTGCAACCTCTGCCTCCCAGGTTCAATCTTCGCCTCAGCCTCCTGAGTAGCTGGTACTACAGGTGCATGCCACCACACCTGGCTAATTTTTTGTATTTTTAGTAGAGACGGGTTCCACCATGTTGGCCAGGCTGCTCTTAAACTCCTGACCTCGTGATCCACCTACCTCGGCCTCCCAAAGTGCTGAGATTACAGGTGTGAGCCACTGTGCCCAGCAGCTCCATTATACTCTTACTGGACCACTGTCATATATGTGCTCTGTTCTTGGCCAGAACACTGTTTTGCAGTGCACGACTGTATATATATACAAGCACACCTCGTTTTACTGTGTTTCACTGTATAGCACTTGGCAGATGTTGCATTTTTTATAAACTGAAGGTTTGTGTCAACCCTCTTTCGATCAAGTCTTAACAGTGCCATTTTTCCAACAGCATGGGCTTACTTCATGTTTTTGTGTCACATTTAGGTAATTCTTGCAGTATTTCAAGCTTTTTCATTATTATTGTATCTGCTATGGTGATCAGTGCTGTTTGATATTACTATTGTAATTGTTTTGGGGCACCATGAACTGTGCCCATTTAAAACAGTGAACTTAACTGATAAATGTTGTGTGTTCTGACTGTTCCACTGGCCACTCCCTAATTTCTCTTCCTCTGCTCAGCCTTCCCTATTCCCTGAGACACAATAACATTGAAATTAGGCCAATTAATAACCCTATAATAGCCTGTAAATATTCAAGTGTAAAGAAGAGTCATAAGTCTCTCACGTTAAAAGCTAGAAATGATTAAGCTTAGTGAGGAAGGACTGTTGAAAGCCCAGACAGGCCAAAAGCTCGGCCTCTTGCACCGGTTACCTAAGTTGTGAATGCAAAGGAAAAGCTCTTGAAGGACATTAAAAGTGCTACTCCAGGCCAGGTGCTATGGTTCACATCTGTAATCCCAGCACTTTGAGAGGCCGAGGGGGGTGGATCATGAGGTCAGGAGTTCAAGACTAGCCTAACCAAGGATTTCACCTAGAGATGGTGAAACCCCATCTCTACTAAAAATACACACCAAAACATTAGCCGGGTGTGGTGGCAGGCACCTGTAATCCCAACTACTTGGGAGGCTGAGGCAGAGAATTGCTTGAACCCGGAAGGTGGAGGTTGCAATGAGCTGAGATCGTGCCAGTATGCTCCAGCCTGGGCTACAGAGTGAGACTTCGTCTCAAAAAAAAAAAAAAAAAAAAAAAAAGTGCTACTCCCGTGAACACACGTAAAGAAGTGAAATAGCCTTCTTGATGATGTGGGGAGAGCTTCCCTGAAGCCAAAGACTAATCCAAAGCAAAGCCCTAACTTTTCACTTATATGAAGACTGAGAGAGGTGAAGAAGCTGCAGACGCAAAGTTTGAAACTAGCAGAGGTTGGTTCATGAAGTTAAAAGAGCTATCTCCAGGGCCAGGCACGGTGGCTCGTGACGGTAATCCCAACACTTTGGGAGGCCAAGGCAGGTGGACCACCTGAGATCAAGAGTTTGAGACCAGCCTGGCCAACCCCATATGGTTGGTGAAACCCTGTCTCTACTAAAAATTCAAAAATACAAAAAAAAAAAATTAGTTGGGCATGGTGGTGGACACCTGTAATCCTAGCTACTTGGGTGGCTGAGGCAGGAGAATCTCGTGAGCCTGGGAGGCAGAGGTTGCAGTGAGTCAGGATCACGCCATTGCACTCCAGCCTGGGCAACAAGAGTGAAACTCTGTCTCAATAAATGAATGAATGAATGAATGCCATCTCCATAACATAAAAGTGCGAGTTGAAGCAACAAGTGCTGATGTATAAGCTGCAGCAAGTTATCCAGAAGATCTAGCTAAGATCAGTGATGAAGATGGCTACACTAAACAACAGATTTTCAATATACATGAAACAGCCTTCTGTTGGAAGAAGACGCCATCTAGGACTTTCATAGCTAGAGAGGACAAGTCAGTGACTGGCTTCAAAACTTCCAAGGACAGGCTCACCTTCTTGTTAGGAGCTAATGCAGCTGGTAACTTTAAGTTGAAGCCAGTTCTCATTTACCATTCAGAAAATCTTAGAACCCTCACAGATTATGCTAAATCTACCCTGCCTGTGTTCTAGAAATAGAACAACAAAATCTAGATGATAGCATATCTGTTTACAGCATGGCTTACTGAGTATTTTAAGAACATTACTGAATTCAAACTTCAATCTGGGTGAAAGATAACGCTAGTTTTACAGAAAGATTTGCTGTCTTAAACTCAAGCTGATTTTTCTATTTTAATGTAAATGACTGAGATGCTATCTTATTCTTTCAAGGTCATGTTTGCGAAATAAACATTACATGAGAGCTTTCCTCTCATCTACACTATATGTTGTTTAGAATGTTAAACAGATTTGATTTGAGTTTCTAAATTGTAAATCTGTCCTCATGTGGTCTATTCTATTTGCATGTATGCCACTATACACTGAGATGATAATGCTGTACAGTTTTAAATGGTAGCAGTTTCTGTAGGTTGTAGGCTGAAATATTTTGATGAACTGCTTAGTTTTGGGATTTTATTTTTTAAGTTGTATAATTTATTTTCTTGCAAAGTAAAAACATAAAAAATATTGTTACACATCCTTCTGGCTTTTATGGTTTCTGATGAGAAATATGCAGTAATTTGAGTCACTTTTCTTTTTTGTGTTACATGATTGTGATGGGTCTGACTGTGGACTTATTCAAGTTTATGTTGTGAGGGTTTGAACTTCTTGAATCTGTAAGTTATTGGTTTGCGGAAGTTAGATAGTGGTCAGCCATTGTTTTTCCATATTCCTTTTGTACTCTATCTCCCCTCCTTCTGGGACTCAGGTGACCTGAATATTAGACCTTTTGGTATTTTTCCACAGTTTTTCTAGGTTGTTTATGCTTCCTTCAGTCTTTCTTTGTATATCTTTCAGATTGGATGCATTCTATTTACTCATCTTCAAGCTCACCAACTCTTTACCATCTCCATTGCTACTGAATCCATCTAACGACTTTTTAGAAATTTCTGTGATTGTAGTTTTCAGTTCCACAATCTCCGTTATTCATATTTCATATTTTTTACTGAGACTTTAGTCTTTCTAGTCACTCCAGGTGTGTTCACCCTGCTTCTTGGGGTACAGTTACAATGGCTGTGTTCTAGCCTTTGGTGATTCCATCATTTGTGTTTTCTTGCTGTTGGACTCGTTTGTTTTTTTTCTCACAAATTGAGAATTTTCCTAATGATTCATGTGCTAAATAATTTAGGAATGCATCCTGAACATTTTGAATATTACGTTATGAGATGCTTGTTTAAATCCTAAGGAGATTGTCTTGTTTTGGGAGTGAATCTGCCTGGTTAGGTTCAGGTGGAGATTCCTAACCCACTTTTGTGGGCTGACCTTCAGTGTCAGTTCAGTTATCGAAGCCTTACTGTAGTGATATTCAGATCTGTTCCATGTGTTTGCCACCCACTGGCCAAGTCCCCTAGGTCATAGCATGCACCAAAATGGAAAAGCTTCTGGGAGTTGACCCCTAACTTTTTGCCTGATTGGTACAGTGGAGTTAGTATAACTGAAAAGTCTAATCTCTCCCTTTTGGAGGAGCAAGGGTCAGAACTATTAGTAAGAAAGTCAAACCTTCAGGATCAGTCCTAAAACAAAATTGCTTAGGACCATCAGAATGCAAGTGAAACTTCTCATTTATGAAGGATGCACAGGAGAAACAAATCAGCCCAGCCGGCCATCATAGGTGTTGTGTGGCAAATGGTGAGTCAGCAAGCAAAGATGGAAGCAGTGGTTACAGACCAGGTAAGAAACGATGACAGTTGGAGCCAGGTGGCATAAAGACGAACAAAGTAGGGATACTAGGAGTGTATTTTGGAGGAAGAACTGATGTGATTTTCTCAGGCTTATGTATGAGAGGAAAGAGAGAAGCATCAGAGTCATCACCGTGATTGAGTAAGGGCTTTTCCCGAAAAAAGCAAGGGTGGATGAGAGTGTGCTCTTGTCATTCATTATATTCAGCATGCAGAAAGGCTTCAGATAAAAGTCAACATTCATTCCTGTGAAATGAACAGAAATTTCCTTATCATGATAAAGAGCCTTTATCAGAAAACAGCAATAACATCTCAACACAGTTGGGAAGAAGGTGAAGATGACTACTATTTGTATTGCTACTCAAAATTATTCTGAGATTACAAATATGTGAAAGAAAGAGATTAAATTAATATTCATAGATGTTAAAATGTAGAGAAATCCAATATAATCAAACGGAGAAAATGGGAACTGATAAGAAAAGGAAGATAGAAATCAATTTGCCTTTATAATATTAGCAATAATCCGCTGGGAAATGCAATGGAAAAAACATTTCAGAAGCAATAGCAACAACAAAATAGAAAATAGGAATAAACTTAATAAATATAATTATAGTCATGCATATCCATAAATACAGTGATGACAGGGATATGTTTTGAAATGTGTCGTTAGGCAATTTCATTGTTGTGTGAACATCACAGAGTGTACTTACACAAACCTAGATGATATAGGCTACTACATACTTAGCCTATATGGGATAGCATACTGCTCGTAGCTACAAATGTGTACAGAATGTTACTGTACTGAATACTGTAGGTGCTTGTAACACAAATCACTAGATGATAAGAATTTTTCAGCTTCTTTGTAATTCATGGCACCACCATCGTATATACAGTCCATTGTTGACAGAAATGTCATTAGGTAACACATGACTATAGATGTTATTTATAAGCTTACCTATAAAATTTTCTGAAAGATCATAAAAAAGTTATTTGAATGAAGATTCATACCACACTTTGGAATTAGAAGAATCGACATTGTAAAGTTATTAGTTCTCAAATTTATCTGCTAATCTAATATAACAAAATCCAATGGGGTTATTGTGGGGGAATTTGGCATTCATTCCAATGTTGCTGTTAGCATAGATGTGTAAGCATAGTTTATGTCACTATTTGCTTTTCTTAAAGCTAGAAGACATCATTAAAAGAAATGATAGGACAGAAATTTTGGATACCCAGCCTCTGAGAAAGGATCAGCCTGCTTCTCTTCCCTCCCCACACAAAAACAACATGATGTAACATTCAGGAATATTTCATACTGGTTTCAGTTTGTGGGATGAATTTCTTCATATACCTGCATAGGAATGGACTCAAGCTGCCCACCCCTACCCCAAAGCTTCCTGTAGGGTCTAGACAGAGGGTTTTGCCTGCAGTTATTCTACAGTGGCTCTTGGCAGACATGGTTGGCAGTGATGATATCCAGTTGTAACTCATTTGAAGTAGGTTTAATTAATGAGTTTCTCTGTTTTTGTTTGTTTTATTTTATTAATTTGTTAAATTTATTTTAGTAGTAGCTAGCTGGTATAATTTTTAGATAAAAATTTCTCAAAAGAACTTTGTGTCACATGTTACATTTGTTGGAATAATGTGAAATTTATCTTTCTGAGAAACTTGTGCAGAGATCTTGAAGTGGCTTACTTCATTACAATTAAGTCATTGTTTGCTTTTTTCTTTTTTTTCCCTAAGCGGAAGAGGGAATCATTAAATGTAAGGTGTACCTCATGAGGGTTTCAGGGAATTTGACCAGTGGACTTTCAGAACACATATCAGGAACATTTTAAAAATGAAGATTATAATGTGGGAGATAGTGGCAAGAATGGGGGTGCATTTGGATCAGATGAGATTAGCTGTGAATTGACATTTTGTGAAGCTGAGAGAGGGTATGTGGAAGTTCATTATACTGTCCTCTCTACTTTTTTGTAAATGTTTCAGTGTTCTCTAATAAAAAGTTTTAAAAATAAAAGAAAAAAAGATTAGCAAAGAAAGCAGTGAGAAAACAAGACAGTCACAGAATAAATAAGGTTAATGGAGAGGTATCCAAAATCACGAATCTAAATCTAGTCTCAAAATTAAATATAAGGCTAGAAGATAGTTATTATTGAATCTTAGGAAAAGACTTAAACGTATAATTTTCCTTTTTTAGTAAGGATGGGGATGATAAGAAGAGACCTGTGATCATTCATCGAGCCATTTTGGGATCAGTGGAAAGAATGATAGCCATTCTTTCAGAAAACTATGGGGGAAAATGGTAAGTGATATGGAAAAGAAAAGCTATGTGCCTATAATTCTTTTTAATTTTTATTGATTTACTTTTTATTCCTTTTAAAAAATATTCCTGTTCTTAAAAAATCATGTGTAAAAGATAAAAGTAGTAACAAAAGAAAGGGCATTTCCTGCCTTATAGTTAGCAAGTATCCAAACAGCAAATAAAGAGTTCTTGTTCCATTTGCCAGATGAGAAAACAAAAACTAAGGCAGAGTGGCATAAAACTGTACCATTTACCATTTGGAAGACTCAGTAGAATTAAAGTTATCTTTTTACCTATTTTCAAGCCCTTCAGAGATCTAGTAGCTATTTCAAAAACATGTGACCCACACTTGTAGGTACCGCCTCTCCCCTCCAGCATCCCTCCTTCAACCCCTATTGTTTGCCTTTGGGGTTCTCTACAAGCACTGAGGAGGAGAACGTGTAAACCTGATTCATAAATGGCACAAACTCAAAGAAGATGGCTAAGCAGCACAGCCCATTTAGGATGACAGTGGGGAAGGGAAGTGTCCTAAAGGGCAGAATTTTGAGTGGTGCATCTTGTCCTTTTTGCTTGGAAGGAAGAATGGTAGAGGTATGGAGTTACATGGATGCATGTGCTGTAGTTACTGCTTTGGCCACAAGGTCAGAGACTTAGAAGTAGCTAGATGGAAAAATAAATTACATAGATTTGGGAAACAGAAATGTGGATGATCACTCAGAATGGGCCAACAGAGGTGGTATTGCCACCAAAAGGCCCCCCACTGTTGAGGAATTATTCAATATTCCAATATAAGAGGACCCATTCTGTTAAAATCAGCTTCTTCTTTCCCCTGGTAGTTGCTGAGTGGCTCATGGGCAAAGTGGCCACTGGTGGATATGCCTGGGCTCAACAACATGGACCTTGCTTCACTAAGTTCCATCTGGCTACATCTCTTCTGAGGATTCAGTTTGCCATCAGTAGTGATTAATCATGATCCCCCACTCTGGTACCATAACCTGGGGGAACAGCCAATGGTCTTGTAGCAGACTGATTACATTGGATCCCTTTTGTCATGTAAGGATCAATACTTTGTTCTCACTGAAGAGAGACTCACTGTGGATTTTGCTTTGCTCTTCTTTGCTGCCATGCTTCTGCCACAGCACTGAATATGTACTTAGGTGCTGCCAGAAACACAATAGTGCTTCTGACTATGAAAGAGATTTCATAGCAAATAAATAAAGCATTGCACTGACGTTATGGGATTCACTACTATCACCACACACTCAGAAGCAAGTGGCTTTACTAGCACTTATGGCACCAGCTGGCAGACAGCATCTTGTGATGATGTGTCCTAGCCTGTGGAAATGCTGCAAACCAGCAACCATTTGTGACATTTCTACCTTCCATTCCATTTTTAGAAATTGGCTGAGGATCTGCTCATGCAGTTTAGTTCTCTTTTCAGAAACTGCTGTCCCCATTGCTGTATTGCTGGGCACAGTCCCTGCAGCTCCCACTGTTGCCACTGGTCACTGGAACCAGTTCCTCCAAAAGCTCCATGTCTCTGCATTGCCCTTCCTTGCCAGAATGGATTCCATGTGGTGCCTCCTTCTCCACTCTGTCTTAAGTCAGAGTGCCATGTTTATACATTAGCAGAACCTAGATCACACCCATGCATGCTAGCATTCATGTCCACGGAGGCTGGCGAAGCATTTTTGAGCAGGAAACATAAGGTAGGAAGTTTCCTAAACAAAGTATCTTCCAGAAGTCCTGGGTAGCTAGAGAGTCTATGTATATTCCTGATATTTTGTGATCATAGAGAAATACACTTAGGTATCCTGGAGTTTCTAAGCTATTAAAGTTACAGATAAGCCAAAAGTATGGATATGAATATGTGTATGCCACATAAGTATGAGTTAGCTTGTTTTTCTTTCTTTCCAGTTGGTTTTAAATCATTTGCCATAGGTGAGAGATGATGGTGTCTTACATTAGAATGATAGCAATGAAAGTGGTTTAAAAAAAAAAAAGAGAACTAGTGAAATAGTAGATGGAGAGGCAGACAGGAGGTGGTTGGGGCCGGTGCACTGAGCGTGCCTTCCTTTGTCGCAGAGACTGAGGTATAGTCCCTGTACTTCATACATCCACACTTAGACAGCAGTCAGGCTTGTGGGGAAATCTCCCCAGAGCCAAAAGTAAAGATAGCTAAAATGTGGCTCCTTTGAGGGAGTAGGGCTGGAGATGGGGTGAGGACAGAGCTCAAAAGGAAATGTGCTTTCCATTATATACCCTGTATTTCTGTGTTTTACCATTTATCATGTATTATTTTGTGTTTGTAATTTGAAAATAAGTATATATATACATATATAGATACACACATATATGTAAGTATATATATACACACACATATATAAGTATATCTATATATGTATATATATACACACATATGTACTGTTTCAGATAGTACTTTATAAATGTGCATGCATGTGTGTGTATATATATATTCTTATATATATAAGTATATACATATGTATGTATATATATATACACATATGCATGCACATTTGTAAAGTGCTATCTGAAACAGTCCTCATAGAATGTCCTTTCACTTTCAGATTAAGGGAAAAGGCAAACATGTCCCACATCAGACATTGCTTATATCTACCGTGCCATCTTTTTTTTTTTTAGAAACATTATATTTTGAAGTAATTGTAGGTTTACTTGTTGTTATAAGAAGCTATACAGAGGCCGGGCATGGTGGTTCATGCCTGTAATCCCAGCACTTTGGAACGCTGAGGCAGGTGGATCACCTGAGGTCAGCAGTTCGAGACCAGTCTGGGCAACATAGTGAAACCCCATCTCTACTGAAAATACAAAAATTAGTTGGGTGAGGTGGCGGTGGCTGTAATCCCAGCTACTTGGGAGGCTGAGGCAGGAGAATCATTTCAACCTGGGAGGTGGAGGTTGCAGTGAGCAGAGATTGCGCCATTGCACTGCAGACTGGGTGACAGAGTGAGACTCCACCTAAAAAAAAAAAAAGTTATAAAGAGAGGTCCAGCACACTCTTTACCCAGTTTTCCCCAATGGTAACACCTTGCAAAACTAGATACAGTATCACAACCAAGAGCTAGACACTGACACTGTCCACCAACCTTGTTCATATTTCACCAGCCTCACATGCACTCACTTGTGGGTATGTGTGTTTAGCTATATAAAATTGTGTCACATGGACAGATGATGTAAGACCATCAGTCAAGGCATAGGACAGTTCTGTCACTTGTGAGGCTCCCTCCTACCCCCCTTTCCCCACACTCAAACCATCCCACTCCTGTCCTTATCTGACAACCATCGACCTGTTCTCCAGCTCCATCATTTTGTCTTGTAAAGAATATTACACAAATGGATTTACACAGTACACAAACTTTTGAGGTAGGCTTTTTTCACTCAGCGGAATTCCCTTGAGAGCCATCCATCATTCATGTTGAGATCAATCAGTTGGTTCCTTTTTTTTTTTTTTTTTTGCTGTTCCAGTTTGGGGCTATTATAAATAAAGCTGCTCTGGACATTAGTGTGCAGGATTATGTGTGAACGTACGCTTTCATTTCTCTGGGACAAGTGTCCAGGAGTGCAATTGCTGGGTCATATGGTAAGTGCATGGTCAGCGCTTTGCAGAGATGGGAGCTGCAGTCTTTTATCAACTAGTCTCAGAAATGATGTGCCAACACTTCTGCACTAATTTTATGGTCACATAGACGCGCTCTGGTATAGTGAGCAGGGAACTCTACAAGGATGTGATTCTCCCCACACTTGTGCTATCAAAATTCCAAAATTCTTCTTTGGTTTACTTTGCTGCCTTCAAACTTTAATATAATTTGGTTTTCTTCCATGCCGCTCTACTGAAACTGCCATCTTGTGAAATCTTTAAAAGAATCTTTGGTTATTTGAAAATCATGTAACAAGTAGCCATTATTAGACTTTGAAAATACATACTTTATGTATTTTTCAGGCCTTTCTGGCTATCTCCTCGTCAGGTAATGGTCATCCCTGTGGGGCCAACTTGTGAAAAATATGCTCTTCAGGTAAAATCAGTCATTTAAAGTACATTATAATTTTGCATGTATTCTGTGTAGGTCATTGATTTGGAATGTCCTTCATGTTTTAAAATATTGCAGAACTGACATGTTAACAATCCATGCTTTCAGCAGTTGGGAGTAACACATGTATCATGTCTCTGTAGCTATATCAGAACTATTTTATTTCTTAATGTATCATGTCTCTGTGGCTGTATCAGAACTATTTTATTTCTAAATGTTTTTGGAAAATTAGTATTTTAAAACATCTCATAATTATTCATTTCTACATGGCTTTATTAGGGAAGAATAGTATCTGTTGCTGTGTCACAAGTGACCCCAAAACTTAGCAGCTTTAAATAACATTTATTATCTCACAGTTCCTATGAGTCAGGGTCTGGGAGCAGCTCAGTTGGTGGATTCTGGTGCAGAGCATCTCCTGAGGCTGCAGTCATGCTGTGGGCCAGGACTGTAGGCCTCAGGGCTCACTCACAGTTGGTGGACACAGCTCCTCATCACCTGGGCTTCTTCACAGGTTGCCTGAATGTCCTCACATCACATGGTGGCTGGTCCCCCAGAGTTAGTGATCAGAGAGAGACGGGAGCTGCAGTCTTTTATGAACTAGTCTCAGAAATGATGCACCAATACTTCTGCACTAATTTATGGTCACACGGACCCGCTCTGGTATAGTGAGCAGGGAACTCTACAAGGGTGTGAATACCAAGAGTGGGGAACATTGGGGGTCTTCTTGGAGACTAGGTACCATAATGTAACAATAAAGGTGTTTCATTTTCTTCTAGGTATCCAGTGAATTTTTTGAAGAAGGATTTATGGCTGACGTTGACTTAGATCATAGTTGTACACTAAATAAGAAAATACGAAATGCACAGCTGGCTCAGTACAATTTTATTTTGGGTAATTTAAGTTTGTATATATTTTTCCAAATGCTTGGTTTTTTTTTTCACTTGACTTCCAACAGACCAAATAAGAAATATGGTTCAACTACTTGATTATCATGATTAGTCTATTCAATACTTACACAAAAAGAAGAGTCCATAGTGTTCCTGGCTTAGCTGTTCCTAGGTGCTCTTTGTTGTTTGCTGGAAGAAGAGTTATAAAGTTTCACTTGAATCCCCTGGGATAGTTTTACTAGCAATAGTTAGTATTGCCTGCCAACAATGAAAAGAACTGTGAAAATGATCCCATCAGTAGAATTATATTCTTTATATTTCAGCCTCATAGGCCTGAAATATTTTCCCTCACTTTTCTGGCTTATGAGGAATCTTTGGGATTAAACTAACAAAAAAGATTCCAAATGTAAAATGATCCAAAGGAAAAGATTTAGGTGAAAAATAAAATGTCGTTTTAGCACATGGCTAATTAGATGCAGAATCTAAAATTTAGGCTTTAAAAATGATTCCAAAATTAAGAGAAACTAACATTGACTTAACTGTGCAGGCATAGTATTGCTAATTCCTGTAAGTTGAGAGTCTGTAGAAGGCAAAATAAATATGCATACAGTTGCTCTATTGACAGTGTTTCATTGATCATGTTTGACATCATAGTAGGTATTGTGGTGTTTCAATCAGGCTTCTTATGGTGGCAGAAATCTCAACTTAGTTTAGACAAAGACAGCATTTAATGGAAGGGTCTTGGCGTTTCCCATGACATGAAAGGGAGAGTTAAATAGCCAAACCTCTAGAAGAGCAATCAGAGCTCAGCCCTCACCAGGACTGTTTCTCCCATTTCTGGCTCCTGTCTCGCTCTGGTTCTTAATACTTCTCTTAAATATCTACTTTATTCCACTTATCTGCAGACCAGTTTCTTCCTTCTGTATGGCAAGAAGCATGGCTGTAGATTCCTGCATCATCTCAAAACATGGGTCACTAGAGAGAACAAACTTTTTACCCACATTCCAGAAAATTCTGGTGGGCTGGCATGGATCTGGTGTCCACCCGTTGGCTCATCAGGTATGCCAGGTGGAGTGAGTGAGTCTGTAAGAGCTCCCCACTCTCATTTGCACCCTAGGACCACAAGAGCTGTTCTATCAAGTGGACAATAGAGAGACGGGATCAGAAGTCATTCCTTAAGAAACTTACCAGAGGATGAACCTCATGCTCATTAGATGATATGTATTAATAATGAAGAAAAACGCGATAAAAACATATTATGTGACTGCTGACTTAATGTTTGGTAAATTGCTGATTCTTTACCTTTCCTTTCTGCAGTGGTTGGAGAAAAAGAAAAGATAAATAATGCTGTAAACGTGCGAACAAGAGACAACAGAATTCATGGAGAGATTTTAGTAACTTCTGCCATTGATAAACTGAAGAATCTCAAGAAGTCACGGGCACTCATGGCTGAGGAGGACTTTTGAAGTCTTTCCCTGGTATTTGCTTCTGTGTAACTTTGTTTTGACCCTTAAAAATTTATTTTTCTTAACATGTTAGTACTTCGAAGACTTTGGAGCCATTGATGGGTCCACTCATGGACTAAGCTGAGAAAGCAGACAGTGAATGTGTAGCTGACATGTACAAAGTTTAATTCAATAATGTGCACGGGGGACAGTCAGAGGGCACATGTGGGAAATTTTCCAGCAATCAATCCCTTGAGAAACTTAAATGGGAAAAAGGGAAACAAAACACTAGGAAATGATTATGAAATGTTAGGGATATGATTTGTGATTTTCAAGAGACAGGCTTCAAATAAAAGTCTGCAGTTTTTTGTTTTTTTTTTTTAATATGAGGGAAAATCTTATTTTCTAATATGTCTCAGGTATTTTTATGACTGTTTTACTAAAATTCACACTGAAACTTTATCTTCAAAATTGGAATCATTATTAATTTTGTTTCAGCCAATAACCACAAAAGCAGCAGCTACTACTAAATATTGGATTACTGACAAAGGAATTCAGTTTTATGGAATCTGGTGTTTGTACTATAGGTTAAGAGTTACCTTTTAAATGTTTGTGATTCATAATTGGGTTTTGTTCAGCTTTAGAAATAAATTCCCAAGTGAATTGCGTCAGTGTTTCCAGTGTTTCAGTTAAGCCGCTCACCTAGAGTTAAATTACTTTTTTGATGGGATGACATTCCATTGATTTATATACTGAAATGGATTTCAGACTTAACAGAGAGGAATGCGTTAATTGCTCAGAACTGAATCAAAATGGCATTATGTCAGTAGAGAATTCAGCTACCAAACAAGTATTGTTTATTTGGTGAGGTGCTGTGGAATTCAAAGGAAATGTCAGAAATTCTGTTTAATATACTGATCATTTAGTTAACTTCCTGAGGGATGTGAACAGTGAAACAGTTGGCCAAACAAAACAATATATATCAGACCTGTGTAGTAGTTTACCGAACAGATTGCGTGATAATGGTTTTTTTTTTTTTTAAGACCAAGTCTTGCTGTGTCGCCAGACTGGAGTGCAGTGGCGCGATATCAGCTCACCGCAACCTCCGCCTCCAAGCGATTCTCCCGCCTCAGCCTCCTGAGTAGCTGGGACGACAGGCACGTGCCACCATGCCCGGCTAATTATTTGTATTTTTAGTAGTGATGGGGTTTCACTGTGTCAGGCAGGATGCTCTCTATCTCCTGACCTCGTGATCCGCCCACCTCGGCCTCCCGAAGTGCTGGGATTACAGGCGTGAGCCACCGCACCCAGCCGTAATACGATTTTTAAAGCTAACATTCAGGGCTTATGTGCAGGCACTTTTCCATGTATTTTTTAATAAATCATTCATCAAACATGCAGGTGAGGGATGGTAGAAAATCCCGGAATGATCCCGCAGCAGGTGGGTGGGAGGAAAGCGCAGGTCACCAGCATGGTTCCTTCCAGGTGTTTTGTGATAGAAACCGGGGAGGGTCGCAGGGAGCCGGGGCCTGGGCGCTGCTTCCCTGACGGCCTGCCTTCCCCAGGCAGGGCTGTGCTCTACCCTTCCCTCACTTCGCAGCGCCTCGGGCCATCCTGCTCCTCCAAGTCTAAGAGGAACTTTCGAGAAGTGCTGCGTATCTTCCACGAGCTGGCCAAGTGAAAACCACGGGGCAGGCTTGAGCGCAGGCCCCAGGGGAGGGGGCCCTCGTCGCCCCTGGGCCGCTTCCCCGACTGTAAGTAAGTGTCTTTAGGAGGAAACGCCACGCGATACTGTCCTCAGAACCTTCGCACAGGACCCACCACACATCCGACCACACCCGGGGCGGCCGGCTTCCCACATTTGCCCGCCTCTGTTCTCGGTGGCTTCGGGCGTGCATTTCGGTC
>CAUYLG010032559.1:0-16253 GCA_963573385.1 Cacajao melanocephalus | reverse complement strand
ACAAAACATACATTTTTCTCAGTATCATATTACACCTGTTTTAAAAGTGACCGCATCATTGGAAATAAATCACTCCTCAGCAATTGCATAGCATTTCACAGGTTTAAATAAAATATTGGTTGGCTGCTTGTTTGTTATTTTTATCTCTTATTCCTTCCTGTCTCCATTGTTAAGCACAGTTATTGGCATATAGAGGTTTTTAATACCCATTTTTAGACTGCATTCTAGCCTGGGCAATAGAACAAGAATCCCGTTCTCTCTTCCTCTTTCTCTTCCTCTTTCTTTCTCTTCCTCTTTCTTTCTCTCTTACATTCTTTTTCTTTCTTTCTTTCACTCTTTCTTTCTTCTTTTCTCTCTCTTTCTTTCAAAAAAAAAAATTGAAGGATAAAGGACCAAAGTCTGATGGAAAAATTAAAAGAAAGTTATGAACAAAAATTCATACAGAAAATATTGGGAAATATTCCTCAAACATATTAAAAAATATGAAACTCATACTTGAGAAATGGTTAATTAAAATAACACTGAGATACCATTTCTATCAAACTGGTACAAAATTTAGAATTTTTATTTTATTTTATTTTATTATTGAGACAGGGTCTCGCTCTGTCGCTCAGGCTGGAGTGCAGTGGCATGATCATGGCTCACTGCAGCCTTGACTTCCCAGGCTCAATCTTCCCACTTCAGCCACCTGAGTAGTTGGGACTACAGGTGTGTGCCACCATGCCTGGCTAATTTTTGTGTTTCTTGTAGAGACAAGGTTTCACTATGTTGCCCAGGCTGGTCTTGAACTTGGGCTCAAGCAGTCTTCCCACAAACTGTAAAAATTTAAAAGTCTGGCTACCCATTCTATTGATGAGGCCATGGAGAACCAGGCACTCCTGCAAATGTTCTTTTTCAGTGTTTTCTGGATTTCATTCATGCTTGTGTTTTTTCAGTATATTTTTAGCTATTCTTGTATATTGATATGAACTTTAATAGCAATTTGTCTAGCTCTGTAAAAAACTGTGTTGGTATTTTTATTGCGGTTATGTTAAGTTTAGAAGCTAATTCAAGGAGGCAGTTATATGCATAGGAAGGAAAGCATGGAAAGAGGAGTGAGGACTGAGCCATGAAATTCTCTAATATTTAGAGAAGGGAAATCTAGAATGGGAAACAAAAGGAGTGGTTGATGAGAGTTTTAAGGAGGAGGAGATAGTTGTAAGGAGCATAGATGTGCTGAATAATGATGAGAAGTATCTTCAGGTAATGTATTCTTTAATACATGAATAGGGGACACTGTTCTTAGGCCCTTTTGGGGATATAAATGACCATATAAAATTGAATAAGGTATAATATATTTTGTTCATTGATGCATTGAATAAGATGTATTGTTAAATACATGAATGAAGAACACTGTTCTTAGGTGCTTTGGGGTATATAAATGATTATATAAACATTGAATAAGACCCAAATCCTGTCCTATTATTGTCTAAAAAGGAATGAGACATGTTAACTTGACTTTTAAACTTTAGGAGGAGAGGTACTAAGTTTGCTGTGCTCATCACTGCATCCTTAGCATTGAGTCTAGTGTATATAGTTGATTTTTAATATGTATTTGTTGACTGACTAATAAATGACCAATGTGCTCTTTCACAGGTCTCTTTAATTATTCCACACTTAAAGATATACACCAGATATGAACAGTTCATTCACCTATTTTTTTTTACATTTTGTAAAAGTGTAAATCCTATGATTTTAATTTATTTGAATCATTCATGTTAATAACTAGTGATGTCTGAGGGAATAACATAATCTATGGAGAAAGCATAGAGTGATCAGAAAACCTAGTTGAATTTGCCATGTGCTGTTAGGGATTCATTTTAGGGCCAAGTGACTTTCATTGGAAGACATTGATAAGGGTTTAATGGAACAGACACGAGTTACACTGCAAAGGATTATTTGAATTTGGGCAGGTGGAGACAGGAAGAAGTATGTTCTAGATGAAGAAAGAGGTTAATTGTGCAAATTTGCTTATATAGATATTCTGCAGTATTCCTTGAATTACTGCTATGAGGGAGATGTAACATTTATTAATTCAGTGTATTCTCAATGCTAGGCTCTATAGAGAATATCAAAGTAGATATAAGTACCATTTGTACTTATACTGTGTGTCACATTTTACTGGACATTTTGAAATGGTGTAACTTGACATATTATATAAAGAATATAGCAGAGCTTTAAACAATTTCTTTACCTGAATTAATTTATATTTTAGGATATATTGAAAATACCAAAATATTTTTGGGGCTTCTATTTTCTTTTGTTTCTTCTCCTCTGAAAGTAAGAGACCATGCAGCCGAATGCTATTTAATTTAGGTAATATGCTTTTTCTTTTAATAGTTTGCTAAATAAGGAGACAGTTTTATATTTTATTTGTAAAAGAATAATGATTTATTCTATTTGTCATAATTATATTTGTCACTTTGTTAAATCAAGGTCTGATAAGAGATGGACTTCACAGAAGTTTGTCCTTGAACCTCATATGTCTATTTCAGCAGTAATTTCTTTATTTTTTTAAAATTTTACTTTAGGTTCTGGGGTACATGTGCAGGTCATGCAGGGTTGTTGCATAGGTGCATACTATATCCAGCATTTCTCCCCATGTTATCCTTCCCCACCCTTCCCACCCCACTCTGTCCCTCCCCTACCCACCCCAAATGCCCCCAGTGTATGCTGCTCCTCTCCCTGAGTCCACGTGTTCTCAATGTTCAACGCTTGCCTATGAGTGAGAACATGCAGTGTTTAGTTTTCTGTTCTTGTGTCGGTTTGTCGAGAATGATGGTTTCCAGATTCATCCAAGTCCCTACAAAGAACATGGACTCATCGTTTTTTATGGCTGCATAGTATACCATGGTGTATATGTGCCACATTTTCTTTGTCCAGTCTATCATTGATGGGCATTTGGGTTGGTTCCAGGTCTTTGCTATTGTAAACAGGGCTGCAGTGTACATATAGTGCATGTGTCTTTATAGTAGAACATTATAGTTCTTTGGGTATATACCCAGTAATGGGATTGCTGGGTCAAATGGAATTTCTGTGTCTAGATCCTTGAGAAATCGCCACACTGTCTTCCACAATGGTTGAACTAATTTACACTCCCACCAACTGTGTAAGAGTGTTCCTATTTCTCCACATCCTGTCCAGCATCTGTTGTCTCCAGACTTTTTTAATCATTGCCATTCTAACTGGCATGAAATGGTATCTTAATGTGGTTTTGATTTGCATTTCTCTAATGACCAGTGATAATGAGCATTTTTTCATATGTTTGTTGGCCTCATATATGTCTTCTTTTGTAAGTGTCCATATCCTTTGCCTACTTTTGAATGGGGTTGTTTGTTTTTTTCTTGTATATCTGTTTTAGTTCTTTGTAGGTTCTGGATATTAGCCCTTTGTCAGATGGGTAGACTGCAAAATTTTTTTCCCATTCTGTTGGTTGCCAGTTCACTCTAATGATAGTTTCTTTTGCTGTACAGAAGCTCTGAATTTTAATTAGATCCCATTTGTCTATCTTGGCATTTGTTGCCATTCCTTTTGGTGTTTTAGTCATGAAGTCCTTGCCTATGCCTGTGTCCTGGATGGTTTTGCCTACATTTTCTTCTGGTGTTTTTGTGGTGTTAGGTTTTATGTTTAAATCTTTAATCCATCTGGAGTTAATTTTAGTGTAAGGTGACAGGAAGGGGTCCAGTTTCTGCTTTCTTCACATTGCTAGCCAGTTCCCAACACTATTTACTAAACAGGGAATCTTTTCCCCATTGCTTGTTTTTGTCAGGTTTGTCAAAGATCAGATGGTTGTAGAAGTGTGGTGTTGCTTCTGAAGCCTCTGTTCTGTTCCATTGGTCTCTGTCTCTGTGTTGGTACCACTACTATGCTGTTTTGATTACTGTAGCCTTGTAGTATCATTTGAAGTCTGGCAGTGTGATGCCTCCGGCTTTATTCTTTTTGCTTAGGATTGTCCTGGCTATGCGGGCTCTCTTGTGATTCCATACGAAGTTTAAAGTGTTTTTTTCCAATTCTGGCATTAATTTCTGATGTCAGCAATACTTCCCAACTGAGTGATGAGTCTTTTGGGAGTGGAGATTCTATTAAAACACTTGACTTTGAAAAGTACTTACTATAGTTCATGTTCTCAGAAAATGTTTTAAACCCTGACACTCTTCTCTTTTGGATTTTGTAAAAAAAAAAAAAAGACATTGCTGTTTTCCTGACAGTAGACTATTTTTTTTTAATTTGAATTCTGTTATCTTTTATTTGCAGTTTATTAAGTCAAGCTATGACCAAGGTAATTATGCTAGTGTATCTCATTGTAACTATTCTGAGGAATAATTTAATATAAAAAGTCCTTAGATCTTACCCAATAATGGCATAAACTTGGAGATTAATGTTATATTTAGACTCCTCATTTTACATTGTCTCTAAGTGTGTATACGGATATTTATGCATTTACCTTTCACTTGTAAGATAAATGGCTTCCAGATTTATATTCATTATTTAAATGTTCCTAGGAAACCTCTATTACTGTCTTTACTCTTCTTTATCTTTTGTAATTACTGATTTACTTGCCTGTCTCTGACCAGTCTGTAAGCTCCTTGAGGGCAGAGACTACATTCAACATCTTCTGGAAGACAGTTGTTAATGCACAAGCAGAATATTTTAATCCTATTGATAGTATTAGATTTAGTGCTGTTCTATTTCAGTTTGCCCTTCTACAGTGTAACCCTTTAGGGGTCTTACTTTAAGCCTGAAGTACATTCCTGGGCAGTTTCACTTTGGCTGACCTTGAACTCCAACTTATCTTCCCAATACCAAGCAGCTGGCTGCTGAATTGTCTGCTTAGCTATTTGGCCTCCCAGCTATTGCTGTCTGCTAGGCTTTTGGATTGTCTTCCTTCTTAAGTATGCAGAGTTTAGGGATTGGTAAACTCCTCCACGGAGCATTGTACAAGGATTTGGGGGCTCACTTCCATGTGATTTCCTCCTCTTTGGGCTGTATTGACCTCATGTCCTTACAGCTTTGGCTTTCTCAGATTCCAACCTATGGCTCCTTATCCCACCTGAACTTCTGCTTTCTGTTCCCCTGCGCTGTGAATTTAGGTACATATCTTCACAAGAAAAAGCAAGAGTGAATGTGGAACTCACTATCCAGCTTCCTTTCTCTTGGATAGTAGCCCCATCAGGTTCTGCCTATTTCAGTTGTTTCCCAGTGTCTTTTAGCAGTTACTTTATGTACTTCTGTCTTTTACTGATTTTGGTGAGAGACTGAGTCCTGATACAAGTTATGTAGTCATGACTGGCCTGAAGTCCATGGGCATGTATTTTTTAAAAGTTGTTTTTTTTTAATTGAGGTCAAATTCACATAAAATTAGCTGTTTTAAAATATGCATTTCAGTGATGCTTAGTACTCTCGCAGTGTGGTGTGTGAATGTGTTTTTATGTATATAAATGATAGTACACTGTAGCTCTTGTTTTGTGTCTCATTTCCACCTAACAGTATGTTCTAAGAATTTTTTACATTTTCTTTTCTATTCTAACTTGCATAGTATACATTTAACTTATCTAGTCCTTGTGTGATGAGCATATGCTTTTCCTCCAACTCCCTACACTGTATTGCAGCTAGCAAGAATTTATTCTTGATACCATTTTCCCCAAGCCAGGTAGGTTATGTAGGGGTCTTCTTTGGAAATTTGATCCCCAAAATTTCTAGTTTGAGTCATTATCTGTGTTCTGAAGGGACTGAGTCTTGGGGAGATTCCTGGATTTTTTGGAGCTATTCTAGACTTGAAGATTCTCCTCCCAGGTTTATGTTGGCATCAGTCTAATTTCTTGAGCATATCTAAATATCTGTGAACACCACATTTTGCCAGATAAAGGAATGGGAGCACTCTCTACCCCTTGAGGTCTTGGTTCCTATATATAAAAATATATATGGAAAAATGTTGGTGATAAGAGACGTTCTACATTCCTTTGGGAATAGTATTCTGCAATTCACTGACAGTCTGACTTTAGATGATGATAGTCAGTGTATTTAGTAATCAAACTGAGAATGTGGACGTTGCAAACTTCTTTACCGCTTATTAGCTGTGTGACTTTGGGTGAGTTATTTAACCTCTCAGAGTCTTGGTTCCACATCTCTATCATTAGGGTTATAATAGAGTAGTTGTTGGGTTAAAATTAAAGAGAATAACAATATAAAGCAGTTATCTCAGTTCTGATACATGTTAAGTGCATAGTAATGTTGATATTTTATCTTATTTCCTTTGAATACTAAATGCATTTTTGTGAAAATGGTTATTTTGCTCATTTGGCATGCCAAAATATGGTACCTTCTATTATTTCTAATGAGTTGTGTTCTTTTCCATTAAGTATAAACTCACGGAGAACAGAGATTTTACCAGAATCTAGCTTAGATTGTTTCTCTTGCATATTACATTAAGAATACATTTTACATTTTTTCCCTTTTTTTCCTATCTTTTGAGAAACAGAAAGCATTTGTACTTAAATTCAAAATTGAACTTTTTTCCCTCAGATAACCATGATGACCACACAGACTTCTACTATGACATTTGCTCCTTTTGAGGATACATTGAGTCGGATGTTGTTTGGCTGGCAGCAGCAGTTCTCATCATCTGAGAAGAAAAGTGAAGCAAAATCACCTTCCAATGGCACTGGTTCATTGGTCTCAAAGCCTAGTGATGTTGCTTCAGATAATGTTAAAAAGAAACATACTAAGAAGAATGAATAAATTTACTTGATGAGCTCCACAAGGCCAAAATTTTTTTTCTTATCTACCTGTTAGATTGTGATAATATTTCTATGTACATGATGTGAAATGAAGACTATATATATGGAATGGAGGTGACAGAAAGAAAGAAATTCTTTGAGGTAGACTAACCCTTTCTGTATTGTAATTCTTGAGTGTTATGAATGTATCATGTGAATATGTTTTTCTGGTAAAAAAGATTCTGTTGTGATTATTTGAATAGTTTTATATTAATAAAAGAAGGCAAAATTTTTTAAATGTTAGAAAAAGAAAACCTGTCATTGCAAAGTAACAAAAATTTTAAACTTTAAAAAAAGTAGGTATTTTCATATTTTTTTAAATTTGAATCTATTTGAGCTTTAGTTCAGCAGAATTAAATTTTTACATTATCATTAAAATTGCTAGGTATGGAAAACAATTCCTATTTTATTTTGAACACTGAGAAGAGTAAACTTTTCCTAAAACACTTTATATTATAAATGAAAATAAATTGCTAGTTTATATTTTAGATACAAACATCATATTTTTTATTAATACCTACGTCAAATGGAAAATATCTGCAAATTTTTTTCCATAGCAGATATTTTCTACTCGAAGTAATTTTACTACTTTTCATTGAGAACAGAGCATGAGTCTTAATCTGAAGTCTTTCTTATGCCCTTGTTTAAAAAAAAAAACTGTTTTTTCCAAAAAAAATCAAGGGTGTAATTTTAAATAAATTGTTAATCCCATGTTTTGTAATTTTCATTTTATAAGCTTGGCTTATATTTTTCTGTCTCGTTAAAACACACAGAGTAGGAGAAATTACTCTTCTCAACATTTCGCATGTTCTTCTTTCTAATCTTTGTTGGTCTGAATATATTGGTAGTAGTTACTGTAATTATTCAACAAAAAGTATCTCAATTCAAAAATTTTTCCAGTATGGCTTCTTTGTAGTGTCTACTGTTTTAGTTTTCTAGTTGAGTGTCTCTGATAAGCCTTCATATAGTTTTGTTATATTTTCATCTACATGTACATGTGTTATTTTATTTTAAATGAAAACTAATCACCTTAATATGGAAATGTACTCGGGCATTTGGTAGTAACCAGCTAACCAAGAAGAAACAGAGAAACCAGAACTTCATATGGCAGTCCATTCAGATGAAGAATGATGACATAACATCTGGTTTTGTCTTAGCAAAATAAAAAAACACAAGAAAAGATACTAAATGATGTGAGATTTTCTTACTTTATGATTCAAAAGTCCAGTGATAACATTAAAACTCTGTGACATAGTTTATTTTACCAAAACCATGAACCTACTACCTGTATCAGGTATTTTGGATGGCTTAGAAGTACTCAAGTCACATTCAAGTTAGAAGTTTTCTTGTTGTTTTAAATTTTTAACAAATATAAACACCAGCAGGTACTATACTTTTACTTGCTTAAAAAATTGGGAGAGGGCACTTTCGATAGTTTTGGAATGCCTAAGAAGTTTATTTTTAATATTGTGACAGAAAGCATTAAATATTTAAGAGTTCTATATGATATTTGGTACTCTTACAGTTAAAAACTTTTCAAAATTAATACTTTGTTAATTATTGACTGGTTTTGAAATTTGGGTTTAACTATAGTTGAAATGGAAGGAATCTTGTTTTACACTTGTATTAAAGATAAATTTATTAAAGTAAGTTATTTAGCACCAATGGAGTATTACATTTTTTTTTGTTTCTTTTATATTTTCCTTGAGGTAGGGTTTCAGAACTCATCTAGTGTGTTGACTAATATAGTATATATTGAGTGGTTACTGTCCAAATGCATTGGTAGAAACTTAATCTATGCAAGTATCTTATAACCCTCAATTCAAGGTTCTTATGTAAAATCTGTACTGGAGAACATGACTTAGGCCTGAAACCCCCATCCTGAATCTATTCAGATCACTTGGAGAGTCTTGACTTGGATTTGCAAAGCAGGTTGTTAGACTCCTTACCCAATGTGAAGTGTGAATACGGCCTATAGACCTGCCTCACACAGCTAATCAGAGGTGGCACTGAGAAAGTCAAGACTTAATAGGTCTCCTTAAAAAAAAAAGAGACAAGAAGCTGGCAAGACCATGGGCCAGCTTACCTCAGTGATCTCACCCTCAAGTAAAACGTGGCCAAATGAGTTATGAAACTGATTTATCAGATTAGTCACTCTTCCTTATTGAGGGAGTATCAAGTAAGGGCTGGAGAGAGACCAGATACGTGGAGTGAGTGGGTTTCATTAGAAATGCCAGCCTCCCTGAGAGTAGAGACCCAAAGATAGATGAGAGAAGAAGGGAGACTCTGGTTAGTGTATTTTTTCTTTTTTCTATTCCTTAAAGCCCAGGCACCTTTCCATTGAAATCCACTTCAGATCACAAGCTGATTACAATTGAGTGGAACATTTCATGTTGTAAATGGAATAATGTGTTCAGAATGTTCTCCCTTTCCCCCAATAAAGCCCTTTATAGTGTTGGCCCCAGGTATACTTCACATCCTTGGTTTTTTTCATTCAGTTGTTCATTCAACAAATATTGAGTGCTAGTTATGGGTCAGTCATTGTCCTAAACTCTGAAGATAACAGAAAACAAGAAAAATGCTTGCTCCTTTGGAGTTTATATTCCAGTGGTGGACAGATAATAAACGAATGTATTCTTGTGGTGATAATAAAAGTTATGAGTAAATATTAAGCAGGACATAAGGATAGAAAGGGGAGTAGGAGTGTTTGTTACAAGAGGACTGCTAGGCCTTTCTGTTAAAATTGCATTTTAGCGGAGACCTGAAGGACGTGAGGGAGCAAGCCATGTAGACTTGTGGGTAAGTGTAAGAGTCATACTGATCCTTCATATACTTGATTTAAAGCATATATTCCCCCAAATTATTGAATTTATTTTTCTTATTAAGAACAATTTTACTCTGTAGTTTGTAACAGACATACTTCTTAAACAATTTATTTTTTACAATTTTTTTCTCTTGAGATAAGATTTACATACAAAAAAATGCACAAATAGTATACATACCATGCATTGTGAAAAACGCATATAACTTTATAACCTTAACTTCTACTTAGATATGTTACTAGCACTTCTGGAAGTTTCTTTCCAGTCAGCTCCCTACAACTGAATTTAACATGAGTCATGGAAGGTGTTCTCTTTTGTGTAGGCTTCTTTAAAACTCAGCATAATGCTTTTGATATCATCCATTTTGTTGCATTTATTAGTAGTTTATTCGTCTGTAATTGCTTACTAGTTCCACCTTGTGGATATACCACAGTTTTTATCCTATTGATGCACATCAGTGATGTTTCTAGTTTAGAGTTTTCCGAATAAGCTACTCTGAACATTTTTGTATAAATCTTTTGGTGAACATTTTGGTGAATGATTTCTGGCATATACCCAGTAATGGGATTGCTGGATTGAATGGTAGTTCTGAGTTCTTCGTGAAATCTCCAAACTGTTTTCCACAATAACTGAAGTAATATACATTTTTACCAGCAGTGTATAAGCATTCTCTCTTCTCTGCAGCCTCACAAGCATCTGTGATTTTTAAAATTATTTTTTAAAACGTTCCTTATACTTTAAGTTCTGGGGTACATGTGCAGAACGTGCAGGTTTGTTACATAGTTATACATGTGCCATGGTGGTTTGCTGCATCCATCACCCTGTCATCCACATTAGGTATTTCTCCTAATGCTGTCCCTCCCCTAGCTCCCCACCCCTCAGCAGGCCCCACTGTGTGATGATCCCTTCCCTGTGTCCATGTGTTCTCATTGTTCAACTCTCACTTATGGGTGAGAACATGCAGTGTTGTTTTTCTGTTCTTGTGTCAGTTTGCTGAGAATGATGGTTTCCAGTTTCGTCCATGTCCCTGCAAAGGACATGAACTCATTCTTTTTTATGGCTGCATAGTATTCCATGGTATATATGTGCCACGTTTTCTTTATCTAGTCTATCATTGGTGAGCATTTGGGTTGGTTCCAAGTCTCTGCTATTGTGAACAGTGCTGCAATAAACATATGCCTGCATGTGTCTTTATAATAGAATGATTTATAATCCTTTGGGTATATACCCAGTAGTGGGATTGCTGGGTCAAGTGGTATTTCTATTTCTAGATCCTTGAGGAATCACCACACTGTCTTCCACAATGGTTGAAATAATTTACACTCCCACCAACTGTAAAAACATTCCTATTTCTCCACATCCTCTCCATCATCTGTTGTCTCCAGATTTTTTAATGATTGCCATTTTATAATTTATGTGAGGTGGTATCTCATTGTGTTTTTGATTTGCATTTCTCTAATGACCAGTGATGATTAGTTTTCTTTTTCCATATGTTTGTTAGCATAAATGTCTCCTTTTGAGAATTGTCTGTTCATATCCTTCACCCACTTTTTGATGGGTTTTTTTTTCTTGTAAATTTAAGTTCTTTGTAGATTGTGGAAATTAGCCCTTTGTCAAATTGGTAGATTGCAAAAATTTCCTCCCATTCTGTAGGTTGCCTGTTCACTCTGATGATAGTTTCTTTTGCTTTGCAGAAGCTCTTTAGTTTAATTAGATCCCATTTGTCTATTTTGGCTTTTGTTGCCATTGCTTTTGGTGTTTTAGTCATGAAGTCCTTGCCCATGTCTGTGTCCTGAATGGTATTGTCTAGGTTTTTTTCTAAGGCTTTTATGGCTTTAGGTCTTACATTTAAATCTTTAATCCATCTTGAGTTAATTTTTGTATAAGGCGTAAGGAAGGGATCCAGTTTCAGCTTTCTGCATATGGCTAGCCAGTTTTCCCAACATCATTTATTGAGTAGGGAATTCTTTCCCCATTGCTTCTTTTTGTCAGGTTTGTCAAAGATCAGATGGTTGTAGATGTGTGGTGGTATTTCTCAGGGCTCTGTTCTATGCCATTTGTCTATATCTCTGTACCAGTACCATTCTGTTTTGGTACCAGTACCATGCTGTTTTGATTACTGTAGTCTTGTAGTATAGTTTGAAGTCAGGTAGCATAATGTCTTCAGCTGATTTTTTTGCTTAGGATTGTCTTGGCTCTACGGTCTCTTTTTTGGTTCCATATGAAATTTAAGGTGTTTTTTTTTTTTTCCAATTCTGTGAAAAAGTCAATTTGACTTTTAATAATTGCCTTTTTTTTTTTTTTTTGCACTGTGCCAGGCTGCAATGCAATGGCATACTCTCTGCTCACTGCAACCTCCGCCTCCCAGGTTCAAGTGATTCTCCTGCCTTAGCCTCCCAAGTAGCTGGGATTACAGGGTGTGCTGCCACACCTGGGTAATTTTGTATTTTTAATAGAAGTGGGGTTTCACCATGTTAGCCAGGCTGGTTTTGAACTTCTGATCTCAGGTGATCCACCCATGGCCTCCCAAAGTGCTGAGATTATAGGCATGAGCCACTGTGCTGAGCCCTTCTGACTGATGTGAGATGGTATCTCATTATGATTTCTATTTCTCTAATGATTCATGATGTTTGGCATTTTTTCATATGCTTCTTGCCACTTGTATGTCTTCTTTTGAAAAGTGTTGATGTCCTTTGCCCCCACCCTGCCCTTTGTTTTTTTTAGAGTGAGTCACGCTCTGTCTCCTAGGCTTGAGTGCAGTAGTGCAGTGGCACAATTTTGGCTCACTGCAACCTTTGCCTCCCGGGTTCATGTGATTCTCATGCCTCAGCCTCCTGAATAGCTGTGATTACAGGCATGCACCACCATGCCCAGCTAATTTTTGTATTTTTAGTAGAGATAGGGTTTCACTATGTTGCCCAGACTGGTCTCAAACTCCTGGGCTCAAGCAGTTCTCCCACCTTGGCCTCCCAAAGTACTGGGATTGCAGGTGTGAACCACCACACCTGGCCCTTTGTCTATTTTTTAATGGGGTTGTTTGTTTTCTGCTTGTCAATTTGTTTAAGTTCCTTGTGGATTCTGAATGTTAGACTGTTGTCGGATGCACAGTTTGCAAATATTTTCTCCCATTCTGTAAGTTATCTGTTTACACTATTGATAGTTTCTTTTGTTTCTGAAGGCGGATGTCCAGTATGGCATTTCCTAGGTTATCTTCCAGAGTTTTTACAGTTTTCAGTTTCACATTTACATCTTTAATCCAACTTGAGTTGATTTTTTTGTATGGTAAAAGGAATGGGTCCAGTTTTAATCTTTAGGACATGGCTAAGTTATCCTGGCACCATTTATTGAATAGGGAGTCCTTTCCCCGTTATTTCTTTTTGTCAACTTTGTTGAAGATTAGATGGTTGTAGGTATGCAGCTTTATTTCTGAGCTCTCCAATGTGTTCCATTGATCTGTGTGTCTTTTTGTACTAGTATCATGCTTTTTTGGTTACTATATCTTTGTAGTATACTTTGAAATTGGATAGTGTGATGCCTCCAGCTTTGTTCTTTTTGCTTAGGATTGCTTTGGCTATTTGGGTTCTCTTTTGGTTCCATATGAATTTTAGAATACTTTTTTCTAATGCTATGAAAAATGTTGTTGGCAATTTGATAGGAATAGTATTGAATCTGCAAATTGCTCCTGGCAGTATGGTTATTTTAACAATATTGATTCTTCCTATCCATGATCATGGAATGTTTTTCCATTTGTGTTGTCTCTGCAGCATTTTGTAATTTTCACTGTAGACATCTTTGCTTTTCTGATTAGCTGTATTCCTAGGTATTTTATTATTTATTGTTACTTTGTGGCTATTGTGAATTGGATTGCATTCTTGATTTGGCTCTCACTTGAACATTATTGACATATAGAAATGCCACTGATTTTTTGTACATTGATTTTGTTTCCTGAGACTTTTCTGATATTGTCAGATCTAGGAATCTTTGGGTAGAGACTCTGAGGTTTTCTAGGTATAAAACCATATCATTTGCAAAGAGAGATAGTTTAGCTTACACTTCCCTATTTGAATGCCTTTTATTTCTTTCTTTTGCCTGATTGATCTGGCTAGGACTTCCAGTACTATGTTGAATAGGAATGGTGAGAGCAAGCATCCTTGTCTTGTTTGATTCTCAAGGGGAATGCTTCCAGCTTTTGTCTGTTTAATGTGATGTTGGCTGTGGGTTCGTCATAGATGGTTTTTGTTATTCGAGGTATGATTTTTGATGCCTAGTTTGTTGAGGATTTTTAGCATGAAGGTATATTGAATTTTATTGAAAGCCTTTTCTGTCTGTTTAGATAATCATGTGTTTTAAAAATTCTGTTTATATGATGAATCATATTTATTGATTTGCATATGTTGAAACAACCTTGCATCTGTGGAATAAATCCTAATTGATCATGGTGGATTAACTTTTTGATGTTATGTTGGATTTGGGTTGCTAGTATTTTGTTGAGAATTTTTGTATCTATATTCATCACGGATATTGATGTGAAGTTTTCATTTTTTTGTTGTGTCTATGATGGGTTTGATACCAGAATGATGCTTGCCTCATAGAGTGAGTAAGGGAGGAGTCCCTCATTCTCAGTTTTTTGGAATAGTTTCAGAAGGATTAGTACCAGCTCTTTATATCCCTGGTAGAATTTAGCTGTGAATCCATCTTGTCGAGGGCTTTTTCTGGTTGATAGGGCTTTTTATTACTGATTCAATTTTGAAACTCATTACTTGTGTGTTCAGAGTTTAAATTTCTTCCTAGTTCAATCTTGGGATGTGTTTTGTTTCCAGGAATTTATCCACTTCTTCTAGGTTTTCTAGTTTTTGTGCATAGAGGTGTTGATAATAGTCTCTGAGAGTTTTTGGTATTCTGTGGTGTCAGTGGTAATGTCCCCTTTCTCATTTTTGTTTGTGTTTATTTGGATCTTCTTTCTCTTTTTATTAGTCTAGCTAGCAATCTATCAATTTTATTCTTTCAAATAACAAACTTTTGGTTCCGTTGATCTTTTGTTTGTTTTTTCACATCTTAATTTCATTCAGTTCAATTCTGATTTTGGTTATTTCTTTTCTTCTGCTAGCTTTGTGATTGGTTTGTTCTTGTTTTTGTAGTTCCTCTAGGTGTGATATTAGGTTGTTAATTTGAGAGTTTTCTAACGTTCGATGTAGGTGTTTAGTGCTATGAACTTTGACTTTAACTATGTTAGCTGTATCCCAGAGATTCTGGTACGTTGTATCTTTGTTTTCATAGCTTTAAAGAATTTTTTAAAATTTCTGCCTTAATTACCTTTTTTTGAATTACACAACTGTCATTCAAGAACAGGTTGTTTAATTTTTATGTGATTGTATACTTTTGATACATCTTCTTAGTGTTTATTTCTGTTTTTCTTGTGCTGATGTCTGAGTGTAATTTTTTTTTTTAATTTGTTGAGATTGCTTCATGGCCTAATGTGTGATCTGTTGTGGAGTATGAACCGTGTGCAGATGGTATATTGTGGTGTTGTTTGGTGGAGGATTCTGTAGTTTTCTGTTAGATCCATTTGGTCAAATGTCAAGTTTAGGTCCTGAATATCTTTGTCAGTTTTCTGCCTTGATTATTTGTCTAATACTGTCAGGGAGGTGTTGAAGTCTCCCACTATTATTATGTTGTTATCTGTCTCTTCATATGTTTCTAAGAACTTGTTTAATGAATCCAGTTGCTCCTGTGTTGGGTACATATGTATTTAGATAGCGAAGTCTTCTTGTTGAATTGAACCCTTTACTATTATGCAGTGCCCTTATCTTTTTTGATCATTGTGGGTTTAAAATCTGTTTTGTCTGGAATTAAAACAGCAACCTCTGCATTTTTTTTTTTTGTTTGCTTAGTAGATTTTTCTCCGTCTTTATACTTTGAACCTATGGGTGCCATTGCAGCTGCTATGGGTCTCTTGGAGACAGCACACAGTTGGGTCTTGTTTCTTTTTTTAATTGAGGGGCTTTCTGGCAAAAACCAGAAAGCCTGCTAGACAAATTCTAAAAGAGCTGTAACACTGGGTCTTGTTTCTTTATCTAATTTGCCATTTGTGCTTTTAAGTGATGGCGTATAGCCTGTTTATTTATTTATTTATTATTTATTTTTTAAATTTTTTTGAAAGAAAGAGAAAAGAAGAAAGAAAGAGTGAAAGAAAGAAAAAAGAATGTAAGAGAGAGAGAAAGAAAGAGGAAGAGAAAGAGGGAGAGAGAACGGGATTCTTGTTCTGTTGCCCAGGCTAGAATGCAGTCTAAAAATGGGTATTAAAAACCTCTTTTATGCCAATAATTGTACTTAACAATGGAGACAGGAAGGAATAAGGGACGAAAATAAACAAGCAGCCAACCAATATTTTATTTAAACCTGTGAATTGCTATGTAATTACTGAGGAGTGATTTATTTCCAATTATGTGGTCACTTTTAAAATAGGTGAATGTGATACTGAGAAAAATGTATGTTTTGTGGATTTGGGGTGGAGAGTTCTGTAAATATTTGTTAAGTTTACTTGTTCCAGGTCTGAGTTCAAGTCCTGGATATCCTTGTTAATTTTCTATCTCGTTGATCTATCTAATATTGACAG
>CAUYLG010032557.1:0-65706 GCA_963573385.1 Cacajao melanocephalus | reverse complement strand
GCAGTTCTCCTGCCTCAGCCTCCTGAGTAGCTGGGACAATAGGCACGCACCACCACGCCCGGCTAATTTTTTGTACTTTTAGTAGAGACGGGGTTTCACCATGTTGGCCAGGATGGTCTCCATCTCTTGACCTCGTGATCTGCCCGCCTCGGCCTCCCAAACTGCTGGGATTACAGGCGTGAGCCTCCGTGCCTGGCCCGTAATGTTTTTTTGTATACGTATACGTGGTTGATGAAGTTTCGTCGATACATTAGGCACAGTGTGAGATTCGCATCTTCTCTTTCGCATGTTTGGGGTCTCTTTAGCATATCCAAATTTCCAGCGTCACTACTCTTGCACTTTGGGGCCGTTATTTTTATTTTTGAGGCCAGGTCTCGCTTTGTCGTCTAGGATGGCGTGCAGAGGTGCGATCATAGGTCACTGCAGCCTCAAACTCCTGGGCTCAAGCAATCCTCCTGCCTCAGCCTCTTGAGTAGCTGGGACTCCAGGCGCATGCGACCACGCTGGGCTAATTTTTGTACAAGAGAGGGGATCTTGCTCTGTTGCCCAGGTTGGTCTCAAACTCCTGGGCTCAAATGATCCCCCTGCCTTGGCCTCCCAAAGTGCTGGACTTCTTTAGTGAAAATTATAATGTTTAATATTAGTATTTTATATTTAGCCTGTAATCCCAGCACTTTGGATGACTGAGGCAGGCGGATCACCTGAGGTCAGGAGTTCAAGACCAGCCGGGCCTACATGATGAAACTCCAAATCTACTAAAAATACAAAAATTAGCCGGGTGTGGTGGTGGGTGCCTGTAATCCCAGCTACTCGGGAGTCTGAGGCAGGAGAATCGCTTGAACCTGGGAAGCAGAGGTTGCAGTGAGCTGAGATTGTGCCACTGCACTCCAGCCTGGGCAACAGTAAGACTTTTGTCTCAGGAAAAAAAAATGATTTATATTTAATACTAAATCATATTTAATGATGATTATAATAATAATAGATTAGTATTCAACAATGGGCCAGAGGCCATTATTAAGTGAAACAAGGGTTCCTTGAACACAGGTGCTGAGTGACCTCTGGGCGGGTGGCTCAGACAGCGAGGAGACGCTGGACAAAGGGAGAGTTCACATCCCTGTGGGACGATGCCGTGTTTCATCATGCCACTTAGAACGGTGTGCCATTTACAAGTTAGGAATTGTTTCTGGAATATTCCATGTAACATTTTCCGTTGACTTTGGGTCACTGAAAACCTCATCAAAACTAGGTAAAGGAGGACTCTCCTGTGCTTTTCAGGAGATCGGAGGTCAGATGTGTTTAGAAACCCAGACCTGGCAAGGCGGCGGGGAGAGCGGGCTCTAGGTAGCGTGTGGACCGTTCCAAATGGCCTCGAAGGCTGACTGGAGCCCGTCCTCCTCCTCCTGCAGTATCCAGAAGGCTACCTGGAGGCCCTGGCCAACCGAGAGAGGGAGAAGGAGAACAGGAAGAGGGAGGAGGAGGAGCAGGAAGGGGGCTTCGCGGCCTCCAGGACGGGCAAGGGCAAGTGGAAGCGGAAGTCACCAGGTGAGCGTCTTGGGGGTGTGGGGTGGGCGTGGATATGGGAGCAGGTGAGTGTCTTGGGGGCCTGGGGTGGGCGTCTCATGGGCATGGGAGCAGGTGAGTGTCTTGGCGTGGGGTGGGCGTTTTGTGGACATGGGAGCAGGTGAGCATCTTGGGGGCATGGGGAGGGCGTGGACGTGGGAGCAGGTGAGTGTCTTGAGGGTGTGGGGTGGGCGTCTTGTGGACGTGGGAGCAGGTGGGCATTGTGGGGGTGTAGGGTCGGTATCTTGTGGGCGTCTCGCGGGCGTGGGGCAGGTGGGTATCTTTCCGGCAGCTCTGGCGACGCGCCCCTCCCTCACGCACCCTGCTGTCTTCTAGGAGGTGGCCCAGGCAGGGCCGGGTCCCCGCGCCGGTCGTCCAAGAAAAGCAAGGTGGAGCCCTACAGCCTCACGGCCCAGCAGAGCAGCCTCATCAGAGAGGACAAGAGCAACGCCAAGCTGTGGAATGAGGTCCTGGCGTCACTCAAGGACCGGCCGGCCAGCGGCAGCCCGGTAGGCACGTGCGGCTCACTCGTCCCCCTGATTTGCCTATTTACCATTTTCACCATCTCAGTGGCACCGGGCACCTCCATGTAGTTGTGTGACCATCACACATCATCATCACCTCCAGAACTTCCTCCTCTCCCCAGACGGAAACACTGGCCCTGGGAAACCCTGCCTCCCTCCCTGGCGTCACCTCCCCGGCCCCGACCCCCCCTCCCTGGCTCCTGCCGTCCTCCTTTCTGTTTGCGTCCCCTGGGACCGTTGGAAAGTGACCTCAAGCCTAAGAGTGCAAAATGACTCACATCTCACAGCTCTGGGGACAGGTGCCTGACACGGGCCTTGCTGGACTAAACTCGGGGCACAGACAGGGCCAGGCCCTCCTGGGGGCTTCAGGGGAGACCCTGATTCCAGGCTGGCACAGCGTCTAGAGGCACCTGCCTCCCTCGGCTCGGGGCCCCTCACAGCCACAGCGCATGCTCCTCCAGTCTCTCTCTGACTCTCACCCTCCTCCCTTCTCTCGGGAGGACCTCGGGGTGACATCACGCCCCTGCCACCTCGCCCAGCATGCTCTCTCAGCTCCAGATCCTTCACTCAGTCCCGTGTGCCATTTCTCCTTGGCTGTGGATGGTGACGTAGTTGGAGGTACCAGGATGCAGCTGTAGCTGAGGCCACCTTGGGGGTTGCTCTCCTCCCATTTCCGTCAGGCCATAGTCTTCACAGGGTTTTCTCCCCGCCCCCACCCACTCCACACTGGGGCAGCCCCTCGCTGTCTTGGCTGCACCCCCCTACCGCCCACGCTTCACTTGTGTCTCTTTGGTCCCCACACTTAGTTCCAAGCAGGAGGAGGTGTCTTTCAAGTCATACGCAGCTGGGCTCCTGGTGGCCCGTGTGGGTGCTCAGTATGCCTTGTGCCAGCGGAGCAGGGACCCATGCTTCCGGAGAACCTTTCTTTCTTTTTTTTTTTTTTTGACAGGATCTTGCTCTGTCACCGAGACTAGAGTGCAGTGGCACGAACACAGCTCACTGCAGCCTCGAACTCCCAGGCCATGCCTATTTTCATTTTTTTATTTTGTTTTATTTTGAGATGGAGTTTTGCTCCTGCTGTGCAGGCTGGAGTGTGCAATCACATGATCTCAGCTCACCGCAACCTCCGCCTCCCGGGTTCAAGCGATTCTCCTGCCTCAGCCTCCCAAGTAGCTGGGATTACAGGCATGTGCCACCATACCTGGCTAATTTTGTATTTTTAGAAAAGTAGAGACAGAGTTTCTCCATGTTGATCAGGCTGGTCTCAAACTCCCAACCTGAGGCAATCCACCCTCCTCGGCCTCCCAAAGTGCTGGAATCACAGGCGTGAGCCACTGTGCCCAGTGAGCCTCTGTTTTTCTCATCTCAGAGTGGGGGGCGATAGCAGCCCCCGCCTCCTGGAGTGAAGGCTGCGGACAGAATTAGAGGACCCTGGTGCATGCTTAGCAGGAAGCTGCCGATCTCTGGGAGCCCTGGTCCCCGGGGTCTTTGCCGGCCTCACACCTGCTTCCCTCTAGTTCCAGATGTTCCTGAGTAAAGTGGAGGAGGCGTTCCAGTGCATCTGCTGTCAGGAGCTGGTGTTCCGGCCCATCACGACCGTGTGTCAGCACAACGTGTGCAAGGTGAGCGGGACTGCTGTGGGAGCTGGGCGGAAGGTTCTGGAAGGATCACCTGATCTCCAGTTCCACAGCTGTTGCTGCAGGAGGGGCTCGTTGGCTTTGCCCCTCTCGCTCTGCAGCCGTTCTTGGGGCCTTGTTGACTGCTTTCGGGGCGGCCTGTATTACGATGGAGGCCTGGAACATTCTACCCCCAGCCCTGTGGCCAAGGGGCCAGGGTGCGAGAGGATGGGCCACAGTCCTGCCCCAGTGTCTGGAGAGGGAGGTGTGAGTGAGGTGCACATCCCCTAGGGGGCAGGAAGGAAGGCTTCCTGGAGGAGGTGGTGGTACGGGGTGGCATCCCAGGTACCTGGGATGGCAGGTGAAGAGGCCTGGGTGGGAAGCCAGCAGTGGGGGCCTGCGGTGGCTCTGGGGATTGGGGTGGTGGCCCAGCATGGGCTTTAGACTCATGACAGGTGGTCCGTCTTAGGAGGGAAATATCCCTACTGCTGCTTTTCAAAGAGATTGACTTGGGCAGACAGGGTCTCTTTCCCTCTGTGCTGTGGGCACTGGGGCCAGATCATTCTCTGGGGTGGGGTCATCCTGGGCACAGCAGGGTGCTGAGCAGCATCCCTGTCCCCCGCCCACTCCATGCCAGGAGCGCCCTGCTAGTCGTGACAACTAGACATCCCCAGACACCTCCCAGTGTTCCCGGGGGCATAACTGCCCCCACCCACTCCATGCCAGGAGCGCCCCCGCTAATCGTTACAACTGCAGACATCCCCAGACACCTCCCAGTGTCCCCTGGGGGCATAACTGCCCAGGTGGGCAGTGTAGGTCTGGGTGATGGTTCCTCTGCTGTGACCTCTGGCCAGAGCCGCCAGTCCTGGTGGACAGGTGTGGAAGGGACTGACCCCCCGCCCCGCCCCCTGGCTCTCCCCGGCCTCTGAGTCGCCGGCGGTTTTCCTTTCAACTGCAGTCCCGCAATCCTCCTCTCAGCCTTGGGCCACACCCCTGGGTCTCGGAGCCCGTATTTGCTTTCACGGCAGGAGACAGACAGATCAGGGAAGGTCGGGAGACGGAGTGTCCCCGGTCACCCCTATGGCATCTCTGCCTCCTCTGCCCCCACCTCCTTTGCCCTTTGGCCTGAGTCCTTTCACCTGTGTGGGCTGCCGAGTGGCCTGAGTGAGGTGGCAGAAGGGGCGAGAGGCTGTAGCGTCTTTGGGGCTGGTGGTCCGGGTCTGAGCCTTCTCTCACCTCTCAGCCATGCAGCCACTAATTGCTCCAAGCGTCAGTTGCCCAGAGTGAGAAGGGGCCTGGGGACGCTGTCCTGGCCTCCAGGTTGTCGTGAAGGTCCCAGCTCAGCCCCTGGCAGGAAGGAGGTGGGCGCAGGCAGAGGCCTGGCTGCAGGGGGGTGCTTGGAAGAGGGACACCTGGGAGCCCTGTGGCTGTAGGAAGGACTGTGGGATGTTGTGAAACCACTTGTCCCGTGCCTTAGGGTGAAGGCATGCGGAAGCGCTGAGGATGTAGAGGAAGGGGCTGACCTGCATCACTGTGTCCCCACCGTCTGTCCCTGGTGCTCTGTTCTGACTCGGGAAGCTTAGCATCTGAGGGGTTCTGGGAAACAGGCTGTGACCTTCCACAGTGACCTTTTTAAATTAAAAACTTGAGGCTGGGCATGGTGGCCCACACCTGTAATCCCAGCACTTTGGGAGGCTGAGGTGGGAAGATCACTTGAGGTCAGGAGTTCGAGACCAGCCTGACCAACATGGTGAAACCCGCCTCTACTAAAAATACAAAAAAATTAGCTGGGCTTGGTGGCGGGCCCGTGATCCCAGCTTCCCAGCTGCTCAGGAGGCTGAGGTAGGAGAATTGCTTAAACCCCGGTGGCGGAGGTTGCAGTGAGCCGAGATCACGCCATTGCACTCCAGCCTTGGTGTCAGAGTGAGATGCTGTCTCAAAAAAAAAAAAAAAAGAAAAAAAATAGAGAAAACCTTTAGAGACAGTACCTCGCTCTTTCTCGTCGGCTGGAGTACAGTGGCACCGTCATAGCTCATCGCAACCTTGAACTCCTGGGCTAAAGGAATCCTCCTGCCTCAGCCTCCTGAGTAGCTGGATCTACAGGTGTATACCACCATGCCTGGCTAATTTTTGTATTTTTTGTGGAGATGCGATGGGGGATCTCACCTTGTTGCCCAGGCTGGTCTTGAACTTCTGAGCTCAAGCGACCCACATGCCTCGGCTTCCTAAACAGCTGGGATCACAGGTGTGAACCACCACACCTGTCCAGGAGTTTTTAAAAATAGCAAACAATGTCCAGGCGTGATGGCTCACACCTGTGACCCCAGCACTTTGGGAGGCCGAGGCGGGTGGATCACTTGAGCCCAGGAGTTCGAGACCCACCTGGCCAACGTGATGAAACCCTGTCTACTAAAAATTCAAAAATCAGCTAGATGTTGTGGTGGGTGCCTGTAATGCCAGCTACTCAGGAGGCTGAGACACGAGAATCCTTTGAAACCGGGAAGTGGAGGTTGCAGTGAGCCGAAATCACGCCACTGCCTTTCACTCAGCCCGGTCAACAGAGTGAGACGCCATCTCAAAAATACCAAAGAAAAGCTGCAGGCTGCCGGGGGCAGGGGGCTGTTCACTGGTCACTGGGCCTGTCCCTGCGTTACCACTGCCCTCGTCCAGCTGTGTGACATCATCCTGCAGGCATGTGCCACTGCGCAGGTGTGCGCTGTCTCACTCCTGCCTGGAGCGCAGCCAGCCCCGTGGCGTCTGGCCTCTCATCTCTGTCTCCTGGCTTTCTTCCCCATGCCCGACTTGGTTAGTTGAGCTTGAATTTAGGAGTCTGAATCCTCCAGACTTGGTTCATTCCTCCTTTTCCCGTTTGTCCTCATTGATGTGTGTGTGTATGCAGTTTTAAAAATTTTCTTATTTTTTTCTTATTTTTTTTTATTTTAGAGATGGGGTTTCACGATGTTGGCCAGGCTGGTCTTGAACTCCTGACCTCAGGCAATCCGCCTGCCTCGGCCTCCCAAAGTGCTAGAATTACAGGTGTGAGCCACCGCGCCTGGCTATGTGTGTTTATTTTTTATTTTCGACACAAGGACTTGCTCTGTCGCCCAGGGTGGAGTGCAGTGGCGTGATCGTGGCTCACTGCAGCCTCAACCTCCCTGGGCTCCTCTTACCTCAGCCTCTGGAGTGGCCATGCCTGGCTAATTTTTTTTTTTTTTTTTTTTGGAGACAAGAGTCTCGCCTTGTTGCCCAGGTGGAGTGCAGTGGCGTGATCTCAGTTCAGTGCAACCTTTGCCTCCTGGGTTTAAGCCATTCTCTTGCCTCAGCCTCCCAAGTAGCTGGGACTACAGGCATGTGCCACTGTGCCCAGCTAATTTTTGAATATTTATTTATTTTTGAGACGGAGTTTGGCTCTTGTTGCCCAGGCTGGAGGGCAGTGGCGCGATCTCGGCGCATTGCAACCTCCACTTCCTGGGTTCAAACAATTCTCCTACCTCAGTCTCCCAAGTAGCTGGGATTACAGTCACCCAACACCACGGCCGGCTAATTTTTATATTTTTAGTAGACACAGGGTTTCACCGTCTTGGCCAGGCTGGTCTCGAAACTCCTGACCTCAGGTGATCTGCCTGCCTCAGCCTCCCAAAGAGCTGGAATTACAGGCATGAGCCACCACGCCCGGCCACTTTTTGTGTTTTTAGTAGAGACAGGGTTTCACCATGTTGGCCAGGTTGGTCTCTACTCCTGACCTCCTGATCCGCCTGCCTCTGCCTCCCGAAGTGCTGGGATTATAGGCATGAGCCACGACACTCGGCCTGCTGTGTGTGTTGATTAAGCACCTACTGTATACACCGTGCTTGGTGCTGAGAGACAACACGGCCTCAAAGCTCAGGGAGCCTCTGGCCTGTTGTAGGTAGATAAGCACGTTAGTATATAAGACAGCTCTACAGGCGGAGGGAGAGGTGCCGTCGTGAAGCCAGAAAGGGGCAAGACGATAGGACTGACTGCCTGATACTCTAGGGAGGTGTCAGGGAAGGCCTCTTAGAGGGGGTGACTTGAGCCAAGCTTTTACTGATCAGAGCCGCGGGGTGGGTAGACCAGTGAAGCTGCGTGACCTGCCTGGGACAAGAGCCCGGAGGCTGGGTGAGGCCAGGCTGGTGCTGGGCAGCAGGTGGAAAGTGAGACTGAAGGTCAGGAGGGGCCTCTGGACCTCGTTAGACTGTCCCGGGGAGCGGTGCCCAGGAGCAAACCCGATGGTGTGGCTGGCGCTTCTCACTCGGCTGCTGTGTCTTCCAGGACTGCCTGGACAGGTCGTTCCGGGCACAGGTGTTCAGCTGCCCCGCCTGCCGCTACGACCTGGGCCGGAGCTACGCCATGCAGGTGAACCAGCCTCTGCAGACCGTCCTCAACCAGCTCTTCCCCGGCTACGGCAACGGCCGGTGATGTCCAAGCACTTCTTGACAGGCGTTTTGCTGAAAACGTGTTGAAGGGTTCTCTCATCAGCCTCGGTGTTCTTAGTGGGCTTAACTTAAACAGGTAGTGTTCTCTCCGTTTCCTAAAAAAGTTCGTCTTCCTTTTTTTTGAATTTTTATTTTTCAAATCTATACATTTTCAGGAATTTATGTATTCTGGCTAAAAGTTGGACTTGTCAGTATTTTGTGTCGTTTTTTTTTTTTTGGAAAACATAAAAGCCTGCAATTTCTCGACAAAACAACGTAAGACTTTTTTAAAGATGGAATCAGAAACTACGTGGCGTGGAGGCTGTTCACGTTTCTGATGTCAGGTTCTCAGAAGCTGCTGCCGCCGGCTCTAAGAAGGCGGAGGGATCAGTCCTTCTTCCGGGTTTGTGGGTTTGGCCCCCAAGGTCAGAGCAACCATCTTCCTGACGGCCTTGTGGCATCTGAAGTCTAGTGATGTGGTGGCCCGTGGCGTGGCGTGGCGTGGTTCAGCTGTCTGTCGAAGTCGCAAGGAAAAGAGAAACCTCGGGCCCGGTTCAAACTTTTCCCTCAAAGCCATCCCCCGCCAGACTGCTTGGCATCTGAGATCTGCGTGAAAAGTCCTCTACCCACGCGAGCAGGGAGCTGGGGCCGCACAGAAATGGCCTCAAGGGGACTCTGCTCCACGTGGGGCCAGGCGTGTGGCTGATGCTGTCCGGCGAAGGTGGCCACGGACGGACGGCAGCACACGAAGCCACGTTCAAGTGCCTTTGGTTCCTTCCTCCTTTGTAAAGACGACAGTCTTTGTTGTTAGCACTGAATTGTTGAAAATGCCAACCAGATTCTAGAATCTGCGGTCATCCAGTTCTTCCTGACACCGGGTGGGTGCTTGGGAACAGTTTGAGTCTTACAGATCATTTAAATTCAATTTTTTAACTCTGCAATTGAGAGCTTACAAGAGGGATTTTTTTTTTTAACGGACACATTTTCTAAATGAATTTTTTTTGTAGTTTACTGTATATGTACCAAGAAAGATATAACGTTAGGGGCTGGTTGTTTCTGGTTTTGCATTTTTTTTTTTTGAAAGGGTTTGTTAATTTTTCTAATTTTACCAAAGTTTGCAGCCGATACCTCAATAGAACAGGGATATTTTAAATCACATACCTGCAGACCGACTGGAGCAATGTTATTTTTAAAGGATTTTTTTTTCACTTCCTTATTCTTAGATTATTAATGTATTAGGGAAGAAATGAGGCAATTTTGTGTAGGCTTTTTCTAAAGTCCAGTACTCTTTGTCCAGATTTTAGATTCTCAGAAAATAAATGTTTTTCACAGATATACGTGATTGTGTCTTTGTATTTGCAAACTGCTTTGGAGCTTTCTTGCACTTCTGTGCAGTATTTTATAAAATTCCCAGGAGAAAAATGAGGCAAGTGGCTTCAACCCCACTTTGCAGATGGGGAAACTGGGACCCAGGAGATGACAGGTCAGGAGGTGCTGGGCTATTGACGTTGCAGCATGGAGCGCGGTGGTCGGCAAACCACAGCCAATGGGGCCCAAGTCAGAACACTGCCTGTCTTTGTACGTAAAGTTTTATTGACACCACCATTTCTTTATGTATACAATGGCATTTGCGCTCAGTAGGTACAGCAGAAACCATCTGTACCACAGAGCTGAAAACACTACCTGGGCAGCAAAGCTTGCTGGTTCCTTCTCTTAGAAGGATCACCTGAGCGTAGGAGTTTGAGACCAGCCTGGGCAACACGGCAAGACCCCAACTCTTAAAAAAAAAAAATAGTAGCCAGGTGTGGTGGTGTCTGTCCTCCCAGCTACTCAGGAGGTTGAGGCAGGAGGCTGATGGCTTGAGCCCCAGAGCTGGAGGCTGCAGTGAACTGTGATTGCACCCCTGCTCTCCAGCATGGGCAACAGAATGAGAGACTGTCTTTAAAAAATGTTTTTGTTTTGTTTTTTAAATCTCTGGGGACAGTAAAGGGGCTCTGTCCGGCAGATGAATTAATTCACATCAACCTATTACTGAGAACTTGTATTGATGGTTAAGTAACCATACGGGCAGATTTTGTTTTGTTTTTGAGGCAGTCTTGCTCTGTTGTCCAGGCTGGAGGGCAGTGGTGTGATCACAGCTCATGGCAGCCTCCATCTCCTGGGCTCAAGTGATCCTCCCACCTCAGCCTCCCAAGTAGCTGTCACCACAGGTCTGCAGCACCATGACTGGAAAATTTAATTTTTTTTTTTTTTTTTTTTTTTTTTTTTGTAGAGACAGGGTATCGTTATGTTGCCCAGGCTGGTCTCCAACTCCTGTGATCAAGTGATCCTCCTATCTCAGCCTCCCAAAGTGCTGGGATTACAGACATGAGCCATCATGTGCAGCCTGGGTTTCTTTGTGAGGTGGTAACAATATTCTGAAATTGATGGTTGCACGTGTCTGTGGATGTACTAAAATCCACAGAACTGTACCCTTCAACGGGTGAATTGTATGGTACGTGGATCATACCAGAAATACGTCAAGTGTGAACGTGAAAATGGGAAAGATGCTCAGCTCTGAAGGCCACTCTGTAAGTGTCCCTGGTGAGTCCTTCCTAGAAAACACTGAAGCGGGTTTACTGTTGAGATTGCTGCCTTTTCATTTTTCTCTCACTTTAAAATTAACAACAATGTCATGTTTAAAAAAATGAGCAAAACCCAGAAAAGTATTTGTGGAACTGTTTTGCCACTGACTTTAATGTTGGGCATATTTCTTCCCTGGTTCACTTAAAGAAATTTTTTTTTGGCCAGGCGCGGTGGCTCACGCCTGTAATCCCAGCATTTCAGGAGGCTGAAGTGGGCGGATCACGTGACGTCAGGAGTTGGAGAGCAGCCTGGCCAACATGGCAAAACCCCGTCTCTACTAAAAATACAAAAGTTTGCTCGGTGTGGTGGTAGCTGCAATCCCAGTTCCTCTGGAGGCTGAGGCAGGAGATTCGCTTGAATTTGGGAGGTGGAGGTTGCAGTGCGCCAAGGTCATGCCACTGCCCTCCAGCCTGGGTGACAGAGTGAGACTGTCTCCAAATAAAACCAAAATTGTGTTTTTGATTCAGGATCTCACTTTGTCACCCAGGCCGGAGTACAGTGGTGTGATCATAGCTCACTGCGGCCTCAACCTACTGTGCTCAAGCAATCCTCTTACCTTAGCCTCCTGAGTAGCTGGGACTACTAGAGGTATGAACCATCATGCCTGGCTGATTTTTTTGACTTCTTTTTTTAAGTAGAAGTCTCACTATATTGTCCAGGCTAGTGTGGAACTCCTGGCCTCAAGCCATCTTCCTGCCTGCGTCTTCCAAAGTGCTGGGATGACAGGTGTGAGCTACCAAGCCTAGCTTAGAAATCTTTAACAGCTCTACTGAGACAATAGTTAGGTAACACAAAAGTCACCCTTTTAAAATGTACATTTCAGTGGTTTTATCATTTTATTTTTTTGAGAAGGAGTCTCACTCTGTCACCCAGGCTGGAGTGCAGTGGCACGATCTCGACTCGCCGCAACCTCCGCCTCCCGGGTTCAAGTGATTCTCCTGCCTCAGCCTCCCGAGTAGCTGGGATTATAGGTATGCACCACTTCGCCTGGTTAATTTTCATATTTAAAGTAGATACGGGGTTTTACTGTGTTGGTCAAGCTGGTCTCGAACTCCTGACCTCAGGTGATCTGCCCGACTCAGCCTCCAAAAGTGCTGGGATTACTGGCATGAGCCACCATGCCTGGCCAGCTCAGTGGTTTTAGTGTAGTCATACATTTACACAGCCAGCACCACCATCTAATTAGAGAACATTTCTGTCCACTCAAAAAGAAACGTTACACCCTTCTGCAGTCATGCCCTGTGTCCCTCCCCCAGCCCCTGCCAGCCACTGATCCTCGCTCTGTCCTTACGGATTTGCTTGCCCTGGACATTTCATATAAATGGAATTATACAGTATTTATCCTTTTGTGTCTGACTTCTGTCACTCAGCATGGAATTTTCAAGGTTCACTGGCATTGTATCCTGTATCTGAGCTTTATTCCTTTTCATGGCTGAGTAGTAGTCCACTCTATGAATGGGCCACGTTTCTATAATCTCCATTTAACTTGTTTTTTTTAATTTTTTTAAAAATGGAGTCTTGCTCTGTTGCCCAGTTTGGAGTGCAGTGACACATTCTCTACTCACTGCAACCTCCACTTCCTGGGTTTAAACGATTCTCCAGCCTCAGCCTCCTGAGCATTTGGGATTACAGGCACATGCCACCATGCCTGGCTAACTTTTTGTATTTTTGGTAGAGACAGGGTTTCACCATGTTGGCCAGGCTGGTCTTGAGGTCCTGACCCCAGGTGATCTGCCCACCTCAGCCTCCCAAAGTGCTTGGGTTACAAGTATGAGCCACTTCGCCCAGCCTGACTTGTTTTTTGCTTTTTATTTTTATAATTTTTAAAACTTTAATTTCTTGAGATGGAGTCTTGCTCTGTAGCTAGAGTGCAGTGGTGCAATCTTGGCTCACTGCAGCCTCCACCTCCTGGGTTCAAGCGATTCTCCTGCCTCGGCCTCCTGAGTAGTTGGGATTACAGGTGCGGGCCACCCTGCCTGGCTAAGGTTTTGTATTTTTGGTAGAGACGAGGTTTTGCCATGTTGGCCAGGCTGGTCTCGAACTCCTGATCCAAAGTGATCTGCCCACCTTGGCCTCCCAAAGTGCTGGGATTATAGGTGTGAGCCACTGCCCCAGGCCTGATTTGTTTTTTAAGAGACAGTGTCACCCTGTCACCCAGGCTGGAGTACAGTGGCGTGATCACAGCTCACTGCAGCCTCAACTTTTGGGCTCAAGGGATCCTCCTGCCTCTGCCTCCCAAAGTGCTTAGATTATAGTCATGAGCCACGGAGCCCAACTGCCATCTCAATTTTAATTTTTTTATTTGTTTGAGACAGTCTCCATTGCCCAGGCTGGAGTGAAGTGGTATAGTCTCGGCTCACTGCAGCTTCCGCCTCCGGGGTTCAAGCGATTCTCGTGCCTACCCCTCTCGAGTAGATGTGACTACAGACATGTACCACCACACCTGGCTAATTTTTGTACTTTTTGTAGAGATGGGGTTTCGCCATGTTGGCCAGGCTGGTCTCGAACTCACAGGCTCAAGTGATCCTCCTGCCTCAGCCTCCCAAAGTGCTGGGATTACAATTGTTTAGCCACCGCCCGGCCTCCCATCTCAATTTGTTAATGCAGCAGACCAACCCGTAAGGGAATCTATGAAAGCATTGGTCATTCCTGCGCTCCACATCTTACCTGTCTAGAAAGATTGATGGAGACCAGTCAGAAATTGAGCACTGGGCCTGCTAATTTGGGAGTGCTTGACATCTGAAAGCCACGCCTCCTGGTGTTTAGTGGGAGGTGCACAAGTAGCATTCCCTGCCCCAGTCCCATGTGAGATTTGTATCTGACTGCAAAGAATGGAAGATACAACAGGGCAATTAGGTGAGTGTTCCCTAAGCGAATCTGTCGGTTAAAATATTCCAAAGTGTGTTTCCTTCCTTTTCGGAGTGTGAGGGTTTCTACTTACCCGACAGCAATTATAGTGTGTGTTTACATTTTAAAGTGAAAAGTTTCCAAACCTTGGAAAGATTCGGATAGTGAACCCTCAAAGATACCCACCATCTAGATTCTCTGATTGTTAAGTCTTTCTCATACTAGATGCCGTTAAAACTTTAAGCAAAATAAACTTGAGAACCTATTTAGGTTCCTCAGTTAAAAACATTTATATCGTCTGTGAAACCTAAATGCCCTTACTGTCTTGCAGAATATACCTGGAAGTAGGACAAAAAGCCGTATGTATGTGGGGTGGGGACCCCTTCCTTTCATGATTGCATTTTTTTTTGAGTCTTGCTCTGTCGTCAGGCTGGAGTGCAGTGGCACAATCTCGGCTCATTGCAACCTCTGTCTCCTGGGTTCATGTAATTCCCCTGCCTCAGCCTCCTGAGTAGCAGGGACTACTACAGGTGCGTGCCACCACGCCAGGCTAATTTTTTGTATTTTACTAGAAATGGGGCATCACCATGGCCAGGATGGTCTCAATCTCGTGACCTCGTGATTCACTCACCTCGGCCTCCCAAAGTGCTGGGATTACAGGCGTGAGCCACCTCGCCTTCCCTCCCACCCTTTTTTTTTTTTTTAAAGCAAGGTTTCAAAAAAAAAGTGTGGAGGTTCGATCATGACTCACTGCAGCCTTGACCTTCCAGGCTCAAGTGATCCGTCCTCCTCAGCCCCCCAAGTAGCTGGGACCACAGGCATGTGCCCCCAGTCAACTAATTTTTTATTTTTAGTAAAGGTCTCGATACGTTGCCCAGGCTGGCCTTAAACTGCTGGGATCAACTGATCCTCCCAGCTTGGCCACCGATGAGCTGGGATTACAGGTGTGAGCCACAGCACCCCATCTTTTTTTTAATTTTATTTTTACTTTTTATTTTGAGACGGGGTCTGACTCTGTCACCCAGGCTGGAGTGCAGTGGCGCAATCACGGCTCACTGCAGCCTCCACCTCCCTGGGCTCATCCTGTTGCCACAGCCTCCTGAATAGCTGGGATTACAGATGCGTGTCACCATGCCTCGGTAATTTTTGTAGTTTTTTTGCCTAGGCTGGTCGCTAACTCCTGAGCCCAAGCGGTCTGCCTGCTTCAGGCACCCAAAGTGCTGGGATTCCAGGCGTGACCTAAAATTAAATCTTAACTCCACATAGAAGATCTGAATATGGTCCCATGAGAATTGAAAACACCTACAACGGCTTCAGTTCTCCTTTGACTTCTCTTTTTACCAACATGCAACTTTCCTTCTCTCCCCAAGGAATTAGTGAGTTTCTTCGGTTTAGGAGTACCTTTTTCTGGGCGTTGACAAGCAAACATGCTCTTAAAAACCTCATGATATCAGTTTCTCTGTGTGTTTCCATATATATGTTGTTGAGTACAGGATTCTGGACCACTGTCCCTTGCTTAGCAAGTGGGAGATATTTCATGACTGCATACAGATCAGCCTCCTTTTCTTTCTTTCTTTCTTTCTTTTTTTTTTTTGAGACAGAATCTTGCTCTGTCTCCCAAGCTGGAGTGGCGTGATCTTGGCTCATGGCAACCTCCGCCTCCCAGGTTCAAGCAATTCTCCTGCCTCAGCCTCCCGAGTAGTTGGGATTACAGGCATGTGGCACCATGCCTGGCTAATTTTGTATTTTTTAGTAGAGACAGGGTTTTGCCATATTGGCCAGGCTGGTCCTGAACTGACTTCAGGTGATCCGCCCAACTTGGCCTTCCAAAGGGCTGGGATTACAGGCATGAGCCGCCTGGCCCAGCGCCTTTTCAATTGCTACATAGTACTGATTGCTATTAAGTTACTTCTCTAATCCCCCACTGATAGATACTTAGTGTAAAACATTGGAAACAGTTGCAGACAGCTCTGGGCATCTTGAATTGTGTGTAAGCTCCAGACATTTTCTCTGGGTTTGTCACCTCCAGGAAGAACTGCTGGCTGGGTTATAGGGTGCATGCACTTACAATGTTATTAGAAAATGTCGAATTGCCCAATTTACACTCCTGCCAGTCCAAATGGGGGCGTGCCCACACCCCTGCGTGTTCCAGTACACAATGAATGCTCATTTTGTGAAGTCACAGGGTCAAACCTTTCTACCTGCCTCGTCTCCCTTAATTCTTGCAACATTCTCAAGAGGCGGGTAGATTGGGTATGGCTACCATCACCATATCCATTGCACAGTTGGAAACCGAGGCTCAGCGAGGTTCTTTGCTAGAGGGCGGCCACAGTGAGGCATGGGGCCCAGCTGAGCTTTGAACCCAGTTCAGGAAGCACTGAAGCTTGTTCTCTACCATACATTTTAGAGAACTCTGGGAGAGAAACCCTAACTTTATTCGGAAGGCCTTACCCCTTGGCAAAGGTTTGTCGATTGCGATGGATTGCCGGTGGGGGCGGGGTGGAAGCGCTTTCTGCTTTACCCTATATTTATCCTGTTCTCGGTTCTCCTCCTCTGCAAAACGGATTGCTACGTCTCCTTGCTTGGCACTTTGCGAACTGGGGAACGCTACGCCCACATTCCGGCCACGGGTCTCGAACCTCCAGCCCCCACGTCCCCGGCCGGTGCTGAAGCTGTGCTGGTTCTCACGTACTCAGCAGCCGCCTGATAACCAGGGCGGGGCCCGGAGCGGGGGCAGTGATTGGCACCGGCCCTAGCCTGTCCGCGCCTTGGGCTGACCCCGCAAGCCAATACTCGCTCCTCTCTGTGCGGTCGTTGGGCGGGCCCCGAGGGTCCCTTGTCAATCCAAGGCCCAGCCGCCGTCGGGTTGGTCGCGGGCAACTTGGCTGGCGTGCGCCGCCTCCAATGAGAACGGAGCCGGTCAGCGGGCACGTGGGTGGGCGCCGGCGTGTCCAAGCCGGTCTGCCAATGAAGAGGCGAGGCCGGCGTTTGCTCCCTCCCAATCGCGGCGCGCGGTGGGCGGGCCGTACGGTGTTGATGGGCCCGGCTGAGGGGAGGGGCGGAGCTGTCAGCGCTGGCCAATGGGCGTGCGGGCGTGGGTCCGGCAGCCAATGGCAGCCGGGGCGGAGCTGGCGCGCGGCCTTATAAGCCCCCCCGTCGGGGCGCTCGCGGAGGGCTCGGCCGCCAGCAACCGAGCGGGGCCCGGCCCGAGCGGGGCCTGGGGGTGCGACGCCGAGGGCGGGGGAGCGCGCGCCGCTGCTCCCGGACCGGGCCGCGCGCGCCGCCTCAGGTGAGCCCGCGGGGAGGCCGCCCGGCCGCGTCCGAGCGCGGACCCCGCCGCCATGGCCGCCCCCGCGTCGTGGCGCGGGGCTGCGGGCGCGCCCGGGACTCGAGGCCCAGGCCTCGGGCGCGGCCTGTTCGGGCCGGGCCTCGCGCTTTGTCCGGGCCGGCGGGGCGGTTGGGGGCGTTAACCGCCCGGGCCGGGGGCGCCCGCGGGCTTTCGGGCGGGGGCGGCGGGGTCGGACAATGGCGGGGCGCGCCCAGGGGCGGGAGCGGGGGACCCCTTCCCGGGCCGGGGGCGCGCGGGGGCTGGGCCCAGGCGGCCCTGCCGCCCCGCACAAAAGATGACAGCGTGGGTGGCCCCGGCCGGGCCCTTTTATCACCCAGAACAACCCTCAGCCTATTATTATTTTTTAAAGAAAGCAAGAAAAAGAAAAAAAAGACCCCAGTCCCTGGGTAACCCCCGCGTGCGTTTCTGGCCCTTGAGGCACCAGAGGGGCTAAGTGGAAGCCCCCCAGCCGGACGCCCAGGGATGCCCCTACATGCCTATCATTCCTACTGCACTGCCCCCACCCCCGATCAACCTGCTGTGGATTGGTGGCTTCCAAACTTGCCCCCCTCAACGTCCCCGAAACCCCCCACCCCCATAAGCATATGCAATCTGGATTTTAGAAAAAAGAAATCATCTTGCTATGCGATGGCAGCCTCCACGAGTCTCCCCGTCCCTCCCCCTTCCAGCCTGACCGCCATCTCGAACGAAGCCCCCTGCTCTATAGAAATGAACTGAGGAGTTGCTTCCGCGGAGACCCCTTTTCTGCGTCCCCCGTGGACATCCCCGTGGGAGCTGGGGACGGGCTCGCTCTGAAATCTGCTTGACCTGGGGTTTGCCAGGGCCCGGGGTCTGCGCTATGTGTTGGCCATGACATCAGGCTGGACGGGGTCTCTGTCCACCTAGGGACGGTGGAAGGATTTAAGGGGCCTGTCCCCCGCCCCCCGACCCCGGGGCCCGTGGAGGCACGGACTGCTTTTGAGTGCATCCTGTGTGTTTGCCTGGGGGAGGATGCTTTTGTTTTAATAATCCGCCAGCACCTTGTGGGGAAGTGTTTCCCGAGTTGTGAAACTAGTGAGAAGGTGGTTCAGCTCCGTGGAGCCCAGTGATCTGTCATATGTGAAGAGCGTCTTTTTCCGTGTGTTTCTGGCGGGGGACATGTATTACAGCAAGTTCCTTTGGGTCCCAGCAGCGGCCCGCACTGTCTTGGGGTCTCTGGATACTGGGCTGAATTTAAGGGATCGGTGCCCTGCCCCACCCCTCTGCCTCAATGGCCATTTATCGGAATGCCCCCTGGCTGGAGAATGCTCCTAAAAACAGACCCAGTCCTAAAGCAGGCTCGTTAGACGACTCCTATGGGCTTTTATCACAGCCGAGCAAGAGCTAATGACTCCCCTAATTCCCCAATAATAGCTTCCTTATGAGCCACCAGGAGAGTTTGTCAACACACGGGGTCAGCCTTCTCCTGCAGCCCCTGCTAAAGCAGTGGGCAGCCTCTCTCCCCTTTGCAGTTTATTTTTTGAAACCCTGAAGGTCGGAGCATGGAGCGGTGGTAGAGTCAACTTCTGATTATCTGAGCTGAGGATTTCTGGGGCTTGCCAGCCCCATCTCCATCTCCGTGTGTCTGATTGGACACCTGGCAGATCTGGGCGCTCCCCCTCCTTGAGCCGGGGACACCAGGACAGGTCAGACTGTCCTGGCCTGGAGGAGGTCACAGATGGGGAGGAAAAGGGGGCTACAGAGAGATTCTGCTGCGCAGATAGATGTTGGTGTACAAGCTGTCCTGTGTCCGGAGCTGCGGGTGCCTGTGTGTGCACGTGTGTGTGTAGTTGCTGAGACTTGAAATACATATGTCTTGGTAACAGTCGATTTGCTCGCATTTTCTAACCCTTTCCTCTTTGGGGAGGGGGCTGCTAATGTGACGTTAACTACTGGCACTTAAAGGTATAGCTGATCAGCCACTGCACAGCTCCCCGCCCAGCCTTTGTTGTACTTTTCTGTCTTGTGAAAGAGACCCTTCCTTAGCCTCCTGCCCCAACTTCAGTCCCTGTCCCATCCTGCAGGAGCCCTCTGGGGTGGTCAGGGGTCGTCCTGTGTCCTTCTCTCCCACCTGACCACTCCGCCTGTACCTTAATTCCTAATTTCTGTGTCTCCTCTGCTGGTTTCCTGACCCTGTTTGTCCTATGCCCCACCCACTCCCCCGATGAGCTGGGAAGGGACCTCAGCCCCGGGGAGCCCATCTGTCTGGGTTCCATCTGAGCCCTGTGGGGATGGGCGTTGGGGTCCTGTGCTCACCTGGCCTTGGGCTGTTGCCTGTGCGGAGTGCCTTGTGGGGACAGGTTGGGAGTCGTCCCCGGCTCCTGTGGGTTTAGAGTGTAGTGGGGGAGAGGGCGAGCTGGCTGCCCCAGGGTCTAGTCACAGCTGGAATGGTGGTAGGCAGTCTGCTGCCCTCAGGCCCAGCTCAGGGAGCAGGCAGGACGAGGCACGGCTGATGGGGGCCGTCCAGGAGCATTTGTAGGTGGCTTTCTTCCCTGGATCAGGGAGCACAGTTGGGGGGTCAGAGCTGGGTGACCTTGGGCCAGTCACTTGCTTGGGAACAAAGGAGGTCAGGGTGCACTAAATCTTTCCAAGCGCACTGAACAGGAGGGGTCCGAGAGCTGATGAATGAGGTGGGGGCTGGTGGGGCAAATCTGCAACCTGCGCTGGTCACCACCGTGACAGATCCCCCGTCCTGACCCACAGCCTTGGCCTGGGCTCCTGGCCCAGCTCCAGGGACCTGCCATGAGGCAGCTCGGTGGGGCCTGCAGACGCCATAACCTTCCCCCTTCCTGCCCCAGGGGCCTCCGATCCTGGCTTAGGATGCGGGACAGGGGAGCAGGGGCCCAGCCCAGGCTCCATTCTCATCCGGTGGTCTTAGCAACATCTCTAGGTTTCTGCCCTCCATCCCGTGGCCCGCACCGGCAGAGGTGGAGAGACCTAGATTCAGATCGCTTCTCTGAGGCGGTCACTTCCCCTCTCTGGGCCTTGCTTTCTTCAGCTGTAAAATGGGCGTAATGGAAAAACCTCCCTCCTGAGTGGTTGTGAGGATCAAAGGAGGTAAAAGGCACTGAAGCTTCATGGGGTGCCGGGAGCTCTGAGCTCAGAGCGATTCATTACATGACAGGGCCCTGCTGTCCTGTCATCTCCCCACCTCTGCCCTCTCCACATTCTGGGCTGGGACATTGCATGGTTGGGCCGTCCTGGGCGCTGTAGGGTGGGCGTGAGCGACATCCCTGGTCTCCACCCACCAGAGGCTAGTAGCACCCTGTCCCCTAAGCTGTAGCAACCAAAAATGCCCCTTGGGAAGCATTGTTGCCCTCCAATGAGAACCTCGGCCAAGTGAGCCCTGCAGCAGCTCACATTGTGCTGTGACCTTGATGTGCCTCAGTTCCCTTTGTCTTCTTCCGCCTCACCCTGTAACAGTGAATGGCTCCTATTTGCAAACTGTCCTGGCCACACCCCTTGCCTGTCTGTTCAGATTCTCTGCCCTTCCAGGGTAGCAGCTTCCACCTGAGAGGAGAGGAGCCCCCTGCAGAACCCCCCAGCCCCCCTGCACCTAGGGGCAGCCCAGTACCTGTGGGGTCTTCCCGGCTGCACTGGGCTCTGGGCTCGGGTAGGTCCCTGCCCAGGGTTGCTTGGCTGCCTCCAGAGGTGGCGCTTCCACACCTCCCGTCACCAGAGCCCTGACCTGTCAGTTTGCTGGACAGTTTTCTTGTAATCCATTGTAGAATGACTCACCTCTTCGATCTTGGCCTCTTCCTGAACAGTAATGTCCCCAAAGCCGTGGGACGTTAATGTGCTAGTTGCACATACTTTTTTTTTGAGTCCGAGTCTCGCTCTGTCGCCCAGGTTGGAGTACAGTGGCAAGATCTCGACTCACTGCAACCTCTGCCTCCCGAGTTCAAGCGATTCTCCGGCCTCAACCTCCGGAGTAGCTGGGATTACAGGCGCCCACCACCATGTTCGGCTAATTTTTGTATTTTTAGTAGAGACGGGGTTTCACCATTTGGCCAGCCAGGTTGGTCTTGAACGCCTGACCTCAAGTGATCTGTCCGCCTCGGCCTCCCAAAGTGCTGGGATCACGGGTGTGAGCCACCGTACCCAGCCAAGCTGCTCATACTTTTGCTAATGCACATTCAAATGAGCTTAACCATTATATTAAAAAAAAATTGTATCTTCCCAAATACTGAGATGGGAGTGGATTGACGAATTGATGTTTTTGGTTTTTAGACAAATTGATTTTCAAGCTCACTCCTTGCATGAATTGGCCTGTTCTGGGTTGCTGGGCTTGGTGAGATCGCGGTCCGTCCATTCCCTCCTGAGGAGCCTGGAAAACGGCCTTCCCTGTGGGGGTGGGGAACATGGCAAGTCTCTACCTCCTGCTTGGTTTTGCTGTGAACCTAAAACTGCTCCCTAAAACAAATTATATTAAAAAAAAAATAACTGGCTGGGTGTGGTGGCTGACACCTGTAATCCCAGCACTTTGAGAGGCTGAGGTGGGCAGATCGCCTGAGTCAGGAGTTTGAGTCCAGCCTGGCCAACATGGTGAAACCTTGTCTCCACTAAAAATAAAAAAAAAAATTAGCTGGGCACGGCAGTGCTCACCTTTAGTCCCAGCTACTTGGGAGGCTGAGAAAGGAGAATTGTGCTGAGATTGCGCCACTGCACTTCAGCCTGAGTGACAGGGCAAGACTCCATCTCAAAAAATATGTATATAACAATTAATAAAATAAAAATTTTAAAAACTGGCCAGGTGCAGTGGCTCATACCTCTAATTCCAGCACTTTGTGAGGCTGAGGTGGGCGGATCACTTGAGGTCAGAAGTTTGAGACGAGCCTGGCTAATGTGGGGAAATCCTCTCCTACAAAAATACAAAAATTAGCTGGCTGTGGTGGCATGGGAGGCTGAGGCAGGAGAATTGCTTGAGCCCGGGAGGTGGAGGCTGCGGTGAGCAGAGATATCGCCATTGCACTCCAGTCTGGGCAACAGAATGAGACTCTGTCTTAAACAAACAAACAAAAAAAGTTAAAGAAGTAAAAACCAAAAAAAAAAAAAAAGAAAAAAGATCTTTCCTTGCTCAGAACCTTCCAGCAGCTTCCTATTGTCCTTGGGAAAAATTCCAGACCCCTTTGTGTGGCCCCTTGCTCTGTCATCTGTGGCCTTGTCCTTCCTTCCCTCCCTCCCGTTCTCCCTTTCTGTCGCACTCCTTTCCCAGCACGGCAACCTTCCCTGCCCTGCTTCCCTGCTCCCCTTCCCTGCCCCAGGACCTGTGTACTTGCTGCACCCGCTGCCTGGGGCTCTTTCCACCCAGGGGGCTCCTTCCACCCAGGGGGCTCCTTGTCACTCCGGTCACCTCCCCTCCCTGCTTCTTCTCCTTTGCATGTTGCACGATCAGAGCTGGCTATTAATCTGTGTACCTGTTTGTCTCATCCACTAGGGCAGGGGCTTTTTCTGGAAGGGCAGAGAGTAAATATTTTTGGCTTTGTAAGCCAGAGGTCATCTCTGTCCTGACTGCTCTGCTTTGCCTTTGTAGCAAGAAACCTCCTGTGGGCGAGTGTGCCTGTGTTTCAATAAAACTTTATTTATGGATACAGAAATGTGAATTCCATGCAATTTCTACATGATTAGACATTTTTCTTTTACTTTTTTCCCCCAACCATTAAAAAATGCCAAAACCATTCTTAGACTGCAGGCTGTACAAAAACAGGGGGCGGGCAGGATTGAACCTGTGGATAGTAGTTTGCAAATACCTGGCTAGGGTGTGAGGGCCACACCACGGAAAGTTATGGAAACAGCGTCAGCCTCGCGACCCCCCGGGACATAGGGCAGCTCCTGGGACATGGTGGATGTTCAGTGGACATTCCTTGTGGAATGGATTTTTTTTTTTTTTTTTTTGAGACAGTCTTGACCTGTCACCCAGACTGGAGTGCAGTGGGGTGATCTTGGCTCACTGCAACCTCCACCTCCCGGTTCAAGCAGCTCTCCTGTTTAAGCCTCTCGTGAAACTGGGATTAGAGGCATATGCCACCATGCTTGGCTAATTTTTGTATTTTTAGTAGAGATGGGGTTTCGTTATGTTGGCCAGGCTGGTCTCGAACTGACCTCAAGGGATCCACCGATCTCGGCCTCACAAAGTGATGGGATTACAGGTGTGAACCATCGCGCTCGGCCTGAATGAGTGAATTTGTATCTTTCCAACTTCAAAGCATTTAGAGTCATACTCTATACTTAAAAAAAAAAATGGGTCATGGCCAGGTGCAGTGATTCACACCTGTAATCTCAGCACTTTGGAAGGCCGAGGTGGGTGAAGCACCTCAGGTCGTGAGTGTGAGACCAGCCTGATCAACATGGAGAAACCCTGTCTCTATTGAAAATACAACATTAACTGGGTGTGGTGGTGCATTCCTGTAATCCCAGCTACTCGGGAGGCTGAGGCAGGAGAATCGTTTGAACCCGGGAGGCGGAGGTTGTGGTGAACCAGAATTGTGCCATTGCACTCCAGCCTGGACAACAAGAGCGAAACTCTGTCTCAAAAAAAAAAAAAAAAAAAAAAACTGGGTCATGGGTCATTTTGAGGATCATTAAAACTGCTGGAATGTAAGAAAAATGTGATGCTGATATCCACCCAGACAGCTTCACAATAAAGGAGGAAAAAAAGCCAGTACAAACAGTGGAGGTTGGGGGAACACTTCACTGTTGGAGATGCTGGACTCTCTCGCCCTGGGGTTCACGTGCTCGCCTTTCTGTTACAACTCAGCAAGCGTCAGGACTGCATACTCGGACCGAGGAGTTCGGTGTGACCTGGCAGGAACTGAGAGTTTATTTAAAAGGAAGACAGCGTTGCACAATTTCACAAAGCTTTTGTTTTGTAAGCATCTGAACCCCCTCGTTACCGGTGCTAGCGCCCCCGACGGGAGGGGCAGGGATTCGCAGATGGTGGTTTCTGTTCTCCCCAAGCACAGAAAGACTCGTGAGCAAGGTGGCTTAGCCGGTGCACAGCCCAGCTTTGTAGAGTGAGTGGACAGGCGCCCGCCAGTGGCCATCGGTCGGTGGCTGAGCAGGAGACCATGCCTGGCCACACTTCCTTTGTCTTGCTCTTCTCCTGGCTGACAGGCGTTTTCTGAGCCAAGTAGGTCTTTGGCATCTTAGATTTGGGCCTGTCCCAGGAACGTTCTGACTTGTCAAGAAATCGTACCGTTAATTTACGGTCATGCTTTCTTTCCTTGATTGAAATAAACAATCTGGAGAGGCTTGCTCAGAATTTCTTGGCTTTCAAAAGTTGCCTGTCTTTTTTTTTCTTTGTCTTTCGTTCCTCTTTTTTTTTTTTTGCTTGCCCACTGTCTCCGCCTGCTTCTCTCTCTCTCCCACCCTTCCCCGCCTTTCTTTTCTTTCTTTCTCCACCTCTGTGATCTCAGCGAGCATGAGGGGATGGATGGCAAGTTTGCATCCAGCCGTCTCCGCCCCGCTGGCGGGCTGTGCCTCTTTGACAGTGGCCGAGCGCGAAGTTGCTCTGTGGCTCTGGGCTGGGATCGTGTTTGTTCAGTGGACAAAAGCTAAGAATCCCGAGGCCCACTTCCAATGCCTGCTGCACCCTGGGGGCCCTCAGGTGCACAGCGACAGTCACTTGCACAGACCTGACCCCGTTTGCCGGTAGACATGATCGCCATTGCGTTTTTCAGACAAGTCTGTATGACACCCTGTGAAAATGTGAGCTGAGGGCCTGGTGGCAGGATTTCCCCTGCACAGACCTCCCTTCAGCATTCATAGCTGGACCCAGGTGATGGCACCTTCCAGGCCGTGGGTGGTGAGGGTGGACACGTTTTTGTTTTCGTGGCTGCCCAAGTCTCCAGGGAGAGAACATGGAGACAGATGGTTTGTGTAAGATGAACCGGCCGTGGATTCAGAATCGCCCGTTGTGTGATGGGTCCCAGGGGTCCCTTCTGACCACTGAATCAGCCTGAAACCACCCACAGGTGCTGTGGACCCCTCAGTCATGGCGAGATGGAAATGGGCCGGGTCCTCAGCCAGGACTTAGGACCGTGGCATGTCTGGGCAGCAACCCGGAAGTTGGCCAGCCCAGGTGCCCTGGCGACAGCCCTGGACACTCTGGCTGGGTGCCCTGAGTGAGGGGGTGGCACCCTGGGCTCCCTGCGATGCGAGCAGGACCCAAACTAGGCTGCTGGACCGGGGCAGTTGTGTCATTTTGCCATTGTGCCTCTCTCTCCTAAAATCTCATCCGTCAGACAGAGTCAGCTGTAAGCAGAGCACGCCTTCTATCTTGCAGCCAGGCTGCGTAGATCTCATTATCTTGGTCATGAGAGAGAGGAGTGCCGTCTGTAGCATGCGCCTGAGTAAAGCCCGTGGAAATTAAACTCCCATTCACCGCTCTATTCCAACTGCTTCCCCCAGGAAGGGTAGGGACGAGGTGGAGGAAGTTGCTCTTCTGACACCCCTTAGAACATAAGGCATCTTGGCCAGGCACGGTGACTCACGCCTGTAATCCCAGCACTTTGGGAGGCTGAGGTGGGTGGATTACCTGGGGTCAGGAGTTCAAGTCTAGCCTGGCCAACATGGCGAAACCCCGTCTCTACTAAAGATACAAAAATTGGCTGGGTGTGGTGGCGGGTGCCTGTAATCCCAGCTACTTGGGAGGCTGAGGCAGGAGAACTGCTTGAACCTCGGAGGCGGAGGTTGTGGCGAGCCAGGGTGGCACCACTGCACTCCAGCCTGGGCAATGGAGTGATAGAGTGAGACTCCGTCTTGAAAAAAACGACAAAAAAAGAACATAAGGTGTCTTGTATTACTGTCTGGGCTGGAGTTGGTGGAAGTCACAGAATTTTCTTGGCCCCTCCAGCCATGGGTGTTCTGTGTACCCCAAAGGCGGAGCAGAGCCTGGTTCTCAGCTGCAGCTTAAAGGGTAGCCGCGTTCATCAGAACAGCTCCTGTGTGTCGCTGTGCCTGTCGCTGGCCCAGGAGAGGGAGGAGGGATGGGCTGCAGCCAGCAGGTGTGGTCAGGCCCAGGCTGGAGCGTGCTCACTGGGAGCTCGGGAGGCGTGGCTGTAGTGGTGCCACACCTTGGGTTCCTCTGAGTGGGTTTGCGTTGTGCAGCTCTGAGTGACAGTTGTCATGTTCATGCGTGCCTGGTCAGGGGCTCAGGGTGGCCAGATGGCCAGCATCTCCTGCCTGCAGGGCCTCTTGGTGGAAGGAGATGGGAAAGAGCTGCTAAGAGGGCTAGGAACCAAGCCCGGGGCTGGACGGCTGTAACCCAGCCCTGCGGGAGGCGGAGGTGGAAGGATCGCCGGAGGCTGGGAGCTCAGGACCAGCAAGGGCAGCATGGCAAGACCCCACGTCTAAAAACATGAGAAAAAATGAGCCAGATGTGGTGGCTGTATCTGTAGTCCCAGCTACTCGGAGGCTGAGGCGGGAGGACTGCTTGAGCCCAGGAGTCTGAGCCTGTAGCCAGCCGTGACTGTATCACTGCTCTCCAGCCGGGGCAACAGAGCAAGACCATGTCTCAGAAAAAACAAAAAACTAAGCCTGGGGAAGCACAGGGCAGGGCTGTGTGCAGGGGGCTTCCCAGAGGAACTGCTGTGTGCACAGAGCCTGGCCCGTTGTGGAAGTGTCACAGATGACTAAGTTTGGGAGCATAGGGAGCAGGGAGGGGACTTGGTGCTGTGGCCTGGGAGCCCCGAGAGCGATGGGGTCAGGGCAAAGCCCACCTGGCATGCTGCAGGCAGCCGGGCACCCAGGTTCTGGGGTGTCTCTGGAGGCTCCCTGGAACCAGTGTGGTCCTGGGGACATGAGGTGGCAGGACATGTGTCCTCCAGGAGCTCACAGTCTAGTTGGCGAGTCTAGAAGCCATTCGCGTCAGCAGGGAAAGCCACCCACAGTTGCCCAACCGCCGGCTTTGGTGTGCCGACCAGGTTCTGAGTTTTCTAGGCCAGCCTCCCTTAGACAGCATCCTGCCATTTAAAAAATATGCTTGTTTTAATGGAGATATCATTCACATACTGTAAAATTCATCTCTTTAAAGTATACGGTTCAGGCTGGGCACGATGGCTCATGCCTCCAATTCTGGCACTTTGGGAGGCTGAGGTGGGCAGATCACTTGAGGCCAGGAGTTTGAGACCAGCCTGAGCAAAATGGTGAAACCCCATCTCTAGTGAAAATACAAAAAGATTAGCCAGCTTGGTGGCGGGCACCTGTAATCCCAGCTACTTGGGAGGCTGGGGCATGAGAATTGCTTGAACCCAGGAGGTGGAGGCTGCAGTGAGCCAAGATCATGCGACTGCACTCCAGCCTGGGTGACAGAGTGAGACCCTGTCCCAAAAAAAAAAAAATTATACAATTGAGTGGTTTCTAGTACATTCACACAGTTGTGCAACCATCACCACTGTCAAACTCTAGAACATTCCTGTTATTACACAAAGACACCCTGTCTCCACGAGGGCTCACTCTCCATCCCTCCCCCATCCCCAGACACCCACACACCCCTTTCCTGTCTCTGGGTCAACCTGTCCCGAACATTTCATAGAAATGGAGTCACATGCTTTGTGGCCTGTTGTGTCTGGCTTCTCTCAGCGGAGGTGGCGTTCTCAAGGTGCATCCACGCGTGGCCCGTGTCAGAGCCTCGTTCCTTTTTTTTTTTTTTTTTTGAGACGGAGTCTCTGTCACCCAGGCTGGAATGCAGTGGTGCAATCTCGGCTCACCTCAACCTCCACCTCTCTGGTTCAAGCGGTTCTCCTGCCTCAGCCTCCCGAGTAGCTGGGATTAGAGGTACCCACCACCACGCTCGGCTAATTTCTGTACTTTTATTAGAGATGAGGTTTCACTACGTTGGTCAGGCTGGTCTTGAACTGCTGACCTCAGGTGATCCGTCCGCCTCGGCCTCCCACAGTGCTGGGATTCCAGGCGTGAGCCACAGCGCCCGGCCCACCTTGCCCCTTTCATGGCTGCACCCTATTCCCCTGTGCGGAAGGGCCCTATTTTGTGTATCCATTCATCTCAGTGGGCATTTGAGTTGTTTCTCATTTTTCCAGCCCCATCCTCTCACCGGTCCGTTGCAGAGCTCAAGAATTCCTGTGCTGCACCATGCAGACTGGGGGCCCAGCCGGCCCGGAGCAAAGACAGCATAGAAACTATTTGTGGGGAGGTCTTAGGGGCTGGGCTGGGGTGGGGAGGGGTAGCTTGGCGGAGGCTGGGCCGTAGATGGGCTTCCAGGCGCAGTGGCCTGGCTGGCCTGCAGGGGCGCACAGGTGCCCTATGAGGACACAGGGTCTGGGCTCCAGGTCGTCAGTACTGAGTCTGGGTCACAGGCCTCCTCTCTCTGCGCTGTGCTGCGCTGCCTCCAGCTTGGGCTGGACCAGGTCCCACTCTGGCTTGTGCTGCAGCCAGTGGGGCCCTGGCAGGGACCTCTCCATGCAGCCACAGGGCTCCTGTGTCCCTGCTCCGCAGAGCAGCGTGGCCCCAGCTGGGACAGCTCTGACTCGCCCTCTGCTGTGTCCTGTAAGGTCACCCCTGGTGCGCAGGACCCCTGAGTCTACCCCGTGGGGCCCAGTGGCTGTCCTGCCCTTCCCCGTCCCATTGTTGGTGTCGCCCCGTTGAGGTGGAGTCTCGCTCTGTCACCCAGGCTGGAGTGCAGTGGTGTGATCTCGGCTCACTGCAACCTCTACCTCCCGGGTTCAAGTGATTCTCCTGCCTCGTCTTCTTGAGTAGCTGGGACTGCAGGCACTCACCACCGTGCCCAGCTAATTTTCGTGTTTTTAGTGGAGACAGAGTTTCACCGTGTGGACCAGGCTGGTCTCAAACTCCTGACCTAGTGATCTGCCTGCCTCGGCCTCCCAAAGTGCTGGGATTACAGGTGTGAGCCACTGTGTGAGGCCTAAAAGTGATGTGTTTTCTAAGGCAGTGCTGTCCAGTGAGGATGCAGAGCAAGGCTGTGTGTCTGAATTTTCTGGTAGCTGTGTTAAAAGGTGACGAGAGGGGCGGGGGCGGGGATCCCAGCACTTTGGGAGGCCGAGTGGATCGCCTGAGGTTGGGAGTTTGAGACCAGCTCGACCAACATGGCAAAACCCTGTCTCTACTAAAAATACAAAATTAGCCAGGCGTGGTGGCAGACTCCTGTAATCTCAGCTACTCGGGAGGCTGAGGCTGGAGAATTATGCCACTGCACACCAGCCTGGGCAACAAGAGCAAAACTACGTCTCAAAAAAAAAGGTGAAGAGAGATGGGGGAAATTAATTACAATAGCATATTGTATTGAGCCCGGTATACCCCCAGTGTTACCATTTCAACACGTAGTCGTTGTGAAAACTGTTGGTGAGATGCTTCACACTGGTGTTTGTGGTGCTGTCTTTGACATTCATTGTGTGTTTTCCCTGAGAGCTCGCCCTACACCTTTGATGATTTGGGGAGGGCCCTGGCCCCACATGCACTGGGCGTGGTGCCAGCCTGGGTGCTATAGATGGGGGGCCTGGTGCTTAGCAGACCAGGGCCCATGTCCCTTCCTGACACCCCCTCATTCCTGCCTCCGCCTACCCCAGGCAGGACTCATGGCTCTGACGGTGTCTGGCTGGAGAGATGAGGCACACCTGACATTCAGCAGCAATGGCAGGAGGCGCTGTGGCAAGTGCGGCTGAAGGAGAGCCAGGCTGTCTGGCGGGGTCCTGGGCCTGTCCTCCCTGTGGACCCTTGCCCGCGGCCTCTCTCCTCTGCCAGGGAGCAGTGAACCGTGTGCTGGTCCTGGGGGCCACCGGGTCCTGGTGGCCCAGCCCTGGCAGCGCCTCTGGCATTGCGGGTGATGGGGAGGCGTGGGGCTTAGGAGGCACTTGGCCCTGAGAAAATGTTTCCGGGAAGAGGATGGCAGGAAGTTGGAGTGCTTCTCTGGCTGTCGGAAAGCCCAGAAGAGAGACTTGGGGATCAACACAGCTCGGGAATAATATCCTAGAGCTACAGGCGGCTTCAAAGGGCTTGCATGATGAGGGTGCGATTGTGGGAGGATTGGCAGGAGGAGGATGGGCACCGGAGGCCTGCTACCCATGTACCTGGCCCACCAGGCTCAGATCCACCTATCCTGGGTCTGTGTCTTTATTTCCGCAGTTGAGGTGGCTCTCCGGGTCCCTGCTTCAAGGTTGGATGAGGTTAACTGAGTTCCTATGTGAAAACCCCTTGGTGAAGTAGTTCTCACCCCAGGGGCAATTCTGTCTCTTAAGGAATACCTGGCCACAGCTGGGAGTGTTTGCGATTGTCAGGATTTGGGAGTGCTCCTAGCGTGGGGTGGGTGGAGGCCAAGGACGCTGCTCAGCACCCTGCAGTGCCCAGGGCTGCCTCATCCCAGGGAAGGCTCAGGCCAGTGTCCACCGAGCAGAGGTTGAGGCCCCAACCCACAGCGGCAGTGGCCAGGTGGGCCCCGGGAGGTTATAGTAACGATTTTTCTCTGGGCTTCTTTTCTTGGCTATGAATAGATGTTGCGCTAGAAGTTTCTAAAATCTTTCTCCATTGCAAGGTAGCTTAGGATTTATGCTGCCCTTCGTATTTGTGCTGGGAAGGAAGTTAAGGAGCCGTGGAAGCGTGATCATAAAGCAGCTTGAAAATAGTTGCTTTTGTGGCCTCTTTATTATAATGGGGCAGCCAGGTGGGTTGACCAGGGTTTTATGGGCCAGGAAGCAGGCGTGGGGGTTTCTGGGGGAGGCTGGATCCAAGGCAGTGTTGACCCCAAGACCAGAACTCCGCGTCTCTCCTGTTCCAGCCTATTCCAGCCTGTCCGTATGCCTTGTCAGGTTTTCTGCTCCAGTGAACTTGGGGTTTATTGGGGAGTGACAGATCTGGAGAACGTGTTCCTTTGCTGAACGGCGCCACTTGGGCCCTTGGGAGGGCTTGGGGTGTGACTGGGTCTCGCAGATGCTCTGCTCTTGGTGAGAAGGATTTGGTTACATTCTGTGCCCCTGGGCTGTCCCCTGGCTCACACACAGGTGTCCCTGCTGCAGCCCCCACTTCTCAGGGTACCAGATGCCACTGCCCAGGAGTTAGTAACATACCTGGGGGTCCAGTGTCTGCTCTGTGAAACCCGAGGTCTCACTGAACTAATTAATTTGGCCTTCAGCCAAAGGGAGGGCTGCAGCCTCGGGAGCTGCTGGGCCGAAGTGGCTGCTACCCTAACAGGCTTTCTAGAGGGATGTTCATTAGAAAAATCATTTATTTTACGGTATAAAAATCAGCAATGACAGGCTGGATGCGGTGGCTCACGCCTGTTATCCCAGCACTTTGGGAGGCCAAGTCAGGGGGATTGCCTGAGGTCAGGAGCTTGAGACCAGCCTGGCCAACACGGTGAAACCCCATCTCTACTAAAAATACAAAAATTAGCCAGGCGTGGTGGTGAGTGCCTGTAATCCCATCTACTCGGGAGGCTGAGGCAGGAGAATTGCTTGAGCCTGCGAGGCGGAGGTTGCAGTGAGCGGAGATCTTGTCACTGCACGCCAGCCTGGGTGACAAGTGAGACTCCGTCTCTCAAAAAAATCAGCAATGACAGTGAAGTGAAATCAAAACAGTACAAGCTGCCGTCATCTCCAGGGAGCTTCCAGGGTGTCCGCTCCATCCATGTGCATGTTTGGGAGGTGCCCTCCGTGGGCTCTAGGGGACCGGTTGGGGGGTGGTGGGGTGTTCTAGCTCTGTGAGGCTGGGACTCCTGGGTGCAGACACACGATGCCATCTGGTGACAGACAGGCAGAGGGCCCTGCTGTGCAGGCCGGGGCTGCCATGGGAGGCCTGCAGCCGAGTGTGGTGAGGACAGAATCAAGGGACCTGGCCCCCGTGCACTGTGCCAGGTGTGAGGCGGTCTGAGCATGACAGGAGGCTTGGGGGCCAGGTGCACAGAGGAAGCCTGCATGGTGACTGGATGAGCCGCGCCTGCTGGAACCCAGACCCGCCTTCACCGCCTGCAACGATGGGCCAGGTCCGCTCATCCTGTGGGCGGATGGTTTTGCCCTGAGCCTCAGCACCAGCTCCAGGAGCGCAGCCTGGGAACGCAGGTCGGGACCGTCGGTCTCTAGCCAAGGCTGTGTGCGTCTCAGGAAGGCACCCCGGCAACCCGGCCCTCCACCTCCGTGTGTTCTGCGCCAGCCATCTCCTGGTTCTTCCCTCACTGTCTGGGCCCGGAGCAGCCCAGAAGAGAAATTGGATCTCTTTCAGCCTGAGCTTCTCTTCTAGCCTGAGCCGAAAGAGATCCTCTTTGGAATAAGCTCCCCAGCCTGACTTGGACTGGTCCCCTCTCTGGTGCCCCCAGGAAGTAGTGACCGATTCAGGACTTGGTCCTGGTCTGACCTGCAGTGGGGCTGTGATGGGTCCTGTGGTGCCCCGTGTGCCAGGAAGCACCAGCCATGGCACTCACTAGGGGCAGGCATGTCTGTGGGCTCCCAGGGGCTTCCCGGACCACATCCGGGGCAGCACTTGGTTTGAAGTCTAGAGCTAGAGCTTGGCGTGGGACCAGAGCTCACAAACTCTGTCAGTGCCGCTGACTTGGGGCAGTATCTCCGTGTGCCTTCCTGCGGGGCGATGGCAAGGGGAAACGATGATGGTCACTGAGTGCTCACCGTGGGGGCCCTCGGTCCTGGCTGCCAAGTACAAGCTTCAGGGGTGCTCCTCATGGTTAGCTGACTCTGCCATCCCTGACAGCAGAAGACAGTGAAGGCACCTGCGCCCTGCCACGGCAGGCCGCTGGGCACAGAGGAGGGCTCGGGAGGCCGTGTCCTCCAGCCACTCCGTGTTCACTGCACCAGGCCAGGTGCTGAGGAGCCAGCAAGGAACACAAGAGGACCAGGAAGAGACTGGATTAGGGCCCTCGAGGGGCGGCGCTGCTCAGCCGGGAGAACAGGGAGGGTCGCGCCCAGCAGGTGACCTTCAGACAGAGGCCTCTGAGGACGCCCAGCTGCTCAGCCTTCCAGGATCTGGGACAAGAGCGTGTTGTTCCCTTCCAGGGGAAGTGCAGGCAGCACGTGCAGAGGCCCTGAGGTAGAGTGAGGTGCAGGTCACTGAGCCGGCAGGAGCAGAGACAGGGGCCGGAGCAGCAGTGCCTGCTGCCTAGTCAGCCGGGAGAGGCAAAGCTGAGACAAGCTCGGAGGCCCTGCTCTCAGAGATGTATGCGTTTTTGTTTTTGTTTTTATTTTTTTGAGATGGAGTCTCACTGTGTTGCCTGGGCTGGAGTGCAGTGGCGCCATCTCGGCACACCGCAACCTCCGCCTCCTGGGTTCAAGCGATTCTCCTGCCTCAGCCTCTGGCGTAGCTGTGATGACAGGCGCCGGCCACCACACCCAACTAATTTTCGTATTTTTAGTAGAGACGGGGTTTCACCATGTTGCCCAGGCTGGTCTTGAACGCCTGACGTCCGGTGATCCGCCCACCTTGGACTTGTAAGAGTTAAGGAAAGAGGAAAGAAACATAAACGCAGCCGGCAGTTAAAGACAGGTTTTCTTTGGTTAAAGCCTGAGAGGTGCTCTCGGCTGCTTGCGGTCAGGAGCGCTTTCTCTTACAGACTAAAAGTATATATTGGTTTTAGGCTGAGGGGACGGATCACAAGCTTGGGATGTTTATGTGGGTGGAGACGTTTATGGTGGGGTTGGAGTCTCTTTGGGAGGAGGGGGATGATCTCTGGCTGGCATCTTCCCGGCTGGAGGGGGTTTATCTCGGGGCTGGCATGTCTCTGGTCGGGGAGGAGTTTGGGATGTTTCTGGTGGGAGATGTTACGTGTGGTTTATGGTCATGCTGACCCTGGCCATGAGGCTGATGCCCTTTGCATTTAGGTGGTTTTTTATTAAGGTGAACTTTTAAAATGAGAGGCTTGTCCAAGATGGCGATGCTCCTGCTCTGTCAATCCAGACCCTCAGGCTATAAAAAGGAGCAGGGGTGGCGTGTTCTTTCTGGCTACTTCCTGCTGACCAGGGGACAGGCAGTTTTCTGGCCTTGGGCTGACTGTAGGAGCCGTGCCGTCCGCAGGTGTTTTGGGGAGCTGTCTGTAAAATGGCCATGATCCTGTCATCTGAAAAATCTTTGAAAAAGGCTCGTTTGGCAGGGTGAGAACGTTCGTGTAGGCATTACTAGGGCGGGGCCCGGGAATGGGGCGGCCCACGCTGTGACTTTGTTTCCACACTGGGAGTCTGCTTGGTGGTGTGGCGCTCCCTTAGCTTTTCAGCCTTCCAGGTTTTTAGCAGGGTTTTTTATTAGGCCCGACTGGCTGATAGAGAAGCTACATTTCTTACCTAATGAGAGGCAGAGGCGCATGTTTGGAAAGGCCCATGGGTTCTTTTCGGTCAGTAACCATTATTCCTGCTAGAAGGATAATAATTCAGCAAAATGCCACAGTCATTGAGATTTTTTGTTTGATATTCCACCCTGAGGGTGCTACAGTATATAGACCTGCTGCACGTGGCAGAGTGACTGAAGCAGTTCCCACAAGGCGACAGCTGCTTTAGTCAGTCTCCTGTGTGCAGCAGGTCTATATAACTTAATGGATAATTTCCATTAGAAAGTCGTAATAGGTGGCTCAAAAGGAGAGGTGGGAATGACAAAAAGTACTTGGTGTGTAGGGGTGGGACTGAGTCAGATGAGTAGTTCTCGCTTAGTTACTTAGCTTTTTTTTTTTTTCTCTGAGACGGACTTTTGCTCTTATCGCCCAGGCTGGAGTACAGTGGTGCGATCTCGGGTCACCGCAACCTCCGCCTCCCGGGTTCAAGTGATTCTCCTGCCTCAGTCTCCCAAGTAGCTGGGATTACAGGCATGCGCCACCATGCCTGGCTAATTTTGTATTTTTAGTAGTAATGGGGTTTTCCACGTTGGTCAGGCTGGTCTCGAACTCCTGACCTCAGGTGATCCACTCGCTTCAGCCTCTCAAAGTGCTGGGATTACAGGCGTGACCCACAGCGCCCAGCCCTCCATTTTTATTAAAAGACAAATCATGGTAGGATTGGTTTGCTTTATTATACTTGGCTTAATTATTTGCATATGGTGCAGCGAGAATAATTATTTGTTACATAGGCCCTTTAAATTGGCTTTGATGGAACTTTGTTTCATAGAACGAATGTGAGATAAGATCTTTTTAAAGCCAAGCCCCGCCATGGATTTGTACCATCAAATACCTGTGAGTTGGGTGAATTCCTTTACTTTTGAGGACCCAAGATAACTTAGGGTTCCTGGCCTGCCAGAAAGTGACATTCTTTACTCACCACAGATTAGAAACCCTGTACGGGGACTGTGTACACAGAGTATGAGGGCAGCTTCCAAGGGCTTTCTTGGCTCTGTAAGTCAAGTTTGATTCCTTAAAAGAAAGCACGCCATTCCAGTTAAAGCCTTGGTAAAACTGACCGTTTTTCCAGTTGTGTCCTGTTGCAAAAGAAAACAGATTCTTGTTGCACTAACGCAAATAGCTCTATTGCCGTAACTTCAGAGTACTCACAGATGGTGTTCAAATTCTGGAGAAAATCAGGTAGAGAGAAACAAGTATGTTCCAGATTTTGTTCATGGGAGTATACTGAATTGTTAGAAGCTGTTAATAGCTCAAAAGAGAAAAGTTTCTTTGACTTTGAAAAGCAAAACAAAGGTTTAGCAATATTTTCAGCAAAACATTAAAAAGATTGCTTCAGTCTCCTAATCGTTTGGTTCATGCAGTTCCTTCCTGTCCTGCTTGACACTAATGAAGGTTTCAGCTCTTCAGAAGCCCTGGACATTTCTCCTCTCTTCTGATGTTACAATTTCCAAAGTTATCAGAAACCCACATTCAGGAGCAGCTGTTAGAGCTTTATAGCTGGTTATAAAACCACCTTCTAAAGAGGACCAGAGCAAGACAACGGTTATGGATGACAGAACGTTGCAGGGTAGCCATAGCTGAAGACACAGGTGACGAGGATATCTGTTACTTCTGTGGCACACGATAATTTTAACATAACAATTACTACTGAAACGTACACTGAGATATATCAGAATTATAGGAGTCTTCGATAACTCTGGGACACATACCAATAACATATTTATACAAATGTAGCCCAAAGAAAGCCAGATACCATTTTATACGTGACAATGCTTCCCGTATGATTTTATATCAAATAAGCCAAATTTTATCTTTGTACTAGTGTGCTACTAATGTTAAACTCAATTTTGAATAAAACCTTGTAGACACATTTACCTAATGTTAATGTCTGACCATTAGGTAAGATTTTTATAGGCCCTGTTTAACCCTTTATGATTTCTGTTAAAGAGCAGTTAGTGCTTTAAGAGAAACCCATTCTGCTTTTATTCTAATGCTCAGTTTACTGAAAAATTGGATGATACCGCTTTAACTTTAGCCAATATGTTTACACACAGAATTTCCTTTACGATTAACCTTCCAAAACTTTCTTCAACTTTCAAAACGATTCTTCAACCTTTTAATATGGGCAAAAAGCCACATTCTTATGCCTCCTTATAATCTTTTTACTAAAAGTGTATTTTACTTTTCGTAAACACCTTGCACATCAGCCGTCTCTTCAATAGTTTTAAATACATGTTACACTGTTAACTTTTAGCAAAACTTACCTTTGTTGAAAACCTTGGTAAGTTTGGGATTTTAATTATGTGCAAGGGGTAGAGCCTAGGGTCTAAACGGAAGTGTAGATAAGGTCTGGCTTATCCCAGCATTTAACTCCTTGTGTCCTAGGTTTTACCTAGCTGCAAAGCAGGCGAGTTGTACAGCTAAGAGTTATAGTGACATTTTATAAAGCACTCGAGAGGCCTAATCACTTTTAAAATGTACAACAGTTCTTGGATAAATTCCCTTTTACAAACTTTTTCATGACTTTCACAGACAATCTCTGCCATGCATCAACTTTCTGACTTCTTGTAAATATCCCTTTTGTGGCTGGGTGCGGTGGCTCACGCCTGTTATCCCAACACTTTGGGAGGCTGAGTCAGGCAGATCACCTGAGGTCAGGAGTTTGAGACCATCCTGACGAATGTGGTGAAACCCCATGTCTACCAAAAATACCAAAATTAGCCGGGCATGGTGGCAGGCAACTGTAGTCCCAGCTACTTGGGAGGCTGAGACAGGATAATCGCTTGAACCCGGGAGGCGGAGGTTGCAGTGAGCCAAGATCGTGCCACTGTATTCTAGCCTGGGTCATAGAGAGAGACTCTGTCTCAAATTTTTTTTTTTTTAAATCCCATCATTTAAACAACCAGTTAATTTACTTTAGGAAAAGAATTTCCCATATACAATTTTTTAAATATAAACTTCCTTTCATTAATGTCAAAGATGACAAACTGTTCTTTCCCAAAACAAACTTCTATCTAGTCTAGTCTAGACTAGACTGCCTAAGGCCACAAGATAAGAAGTTAGGATATTTAACTAAACAGTTTAAGATCCAGTGGTCTTCATTAAACCAAAATTAATGTTTTATTTATTAAAAAATTACAAAAGCCAAGATTATTCTGCTTAGGCTGAGTTACAGTTTCGTAGCCTCTGTGCCAAATTCTGACACCTTATAGTGTTTGGCAGAGATAAGTATGAAGTTGCCTGATTAATAAGTACAAATAAAAATGTATGCAGGCAACTCTAATTTCTCATTTTATTGTACCAGTAAGTTTTAAAGATTAAGGTCACGTGAACTGAAAATCTCCACAGCTTTTACTTTTTTCTTAAAACTATTTCATTTAAGCACTTATTTTTCTTTTCTTTTTTTTTCTTTTTGGAGACGGAGTTTTGCCCGGTCGCCAGGCTAGAGTGCAATGGCAGGATCTCGTCTCACTGCAACTTCCACCTCCCTGATTCAAATGATTCTCCTGCCTCAGCCGCCTGAGTAGCTGGGATTGCAGTCACGTGCCACCATGCCCAGCTAATTTTTGTATTTTTAGTAGAGATGGGTTTCACCATGTTGGCCAGATCGGTCTCGATCTCCTAAAGGCGGACCTTGTGATCCGCCTGCCTTGGCCTCCCGGAGTGCTGGGATGACAGGCGTGAGCCACTGTGCTTATTTTTCTTAGGCCAATTAATTAGAGCTCTTTTAATAGACACTGCACACATAACACATATGTAGCCACACAACCAGAAGAGTCAGTAGTTATAAGACTTTTTTTTTCCTGCTAATTTCCCAATTGGATTATTTGCCTTCGGGTGAGGCCCTGTAAGAACAGGGCTAGGAGGCTGGGCATGGTGACTCACACCTGTAATACTAGCTACTTTGGAAGGCAGAGGTGGGCAGATTGCCTGAGCTCAGGAGTTCAAGACCAGCCTGGGCAACGGTGAAACCCCATCTCTACTAAAATATGAAAAGTAGCTGGGTGTGGCAGTGGGCAGCTATAATCCCAGCTACTTGGGAGGCTGAGGCAGGACAATTGCTTGAACTTGGGAGGTGGAGGTTGTAGTGAGCCGAGATCGCATTGCTGTATTCCAGCCTGGGACAGAGTGAGACTCTGTGTCCAAAAAAAAGAAATAGAACAGGGCTAGGAAAACAGTTTCCAGGACCTAATAAACAAGTATAGCTGGAAGACAAAGACAGATTTTGAGAGGTACTTAATGCACCTTTTAATTCCAGAGGTTCCATAAGGAAAACAGATTTTTCCCAAAATGGGATTTGTGGCACCTTTTCTGTTTTCCCAAGGAGTCCCAGGCCACCAGAAGTTATTTTAGGGTCTTTTATATGTGCACCAAGAGTGGCAAGACAGCGTGGAGAAAAGTAATTCAGTTAACTGGGAAAAAACCTTTTCCAGGAAAACAAGATTGATGAAGAGAAAAATATAAAGGCCTTTTGAATATACTCATAGCTTTGATCTGCGAGAAGTCAGACATGGAGAAAGGGACATGAGACAGAGACCTGGATCCTCTTTCTAAAGAGGATGGTCAAGCTGAGAAGAAACAGGGTGTCCCCAAGATGATTTCCTCTGGTTTAGTCCTGCTGGTCCTCCGAGGACCAGGACAGCAGACCTGACTTTTCCTGGGTACCGTGAGAAAGCGGGGGGTGGGGGCGGGAGCCATTCTTACCAATCGGCTGGTTGAGTGTCTGATGTTGGATGTTCCGGTTGGAATTGGCAAAGGGCCTCTTGGACTGCAGCTGCATGAGGAAGAGAGAGAGACAAAAAAAAAAAAAAAAAAAAAAAAAAGAAATGGATGAGGGAAAAGTGAAGTGAGAGAAAAGACAGGGCAGGTGGCCAGAGACCCTCAGGATCCAGGAGTTAACTCAGGATGAGCTGCCGCTGCCCACTGCTTCTTGGGCTGTAAGAGAGGGTTCGGCACCAAATGTGAGAGTTAAAGAGGAAAGAGACACCACGAAACGTTAACTACGGCTGACAGTTAAAGACAGGCTTTCTTCAGTTAAAACCTGAGAGGCATTCCTGGCCCATTGTGGTCAGAAGCGCTTTCTCTTACAGACTAAGAGTGTATACTGGTTTTAGAGTGAGGGGGTGTGTCACAGCTTGGAATGTTTGTGTGTGTGGAGAAGTATATGGGGGGTTGGAATCTCTCTGGGACGAGGGGAGGTTATCTTGGGACGGACATCTTTCTGGCCTGGAGGGGTTATTTCATGGGTAGCATCTTCCCAGCCAGAGGGGGCTTATATAGGGGCTAGAGTGTCTCTGGTCGGGGAGGAGTTTGGGATGTTTCTGGTTGGAGATGTTATTTGTGGCTTTTGGTCATGCTGACCTTAGCCATGAGGCTGATGCCTTTGGATTTAAGTGGTCTTTTATCAAAGTGAACTATCAGAATGAGAAGCTTGTCCAAGATGGGGACGCTCCTGTTCTGTCAGTCCTCCCAGAGTGCTGGGATTTCAGGCATGAGCCACTGCACCCGGCCGATGTATGTGTTTTAAAGACCTGTCTGGTGGCTGTCAAGAGTGAAAGCAGGGGACCTGTTGGGAAACTCCAGCCGTCACCCAGGTGATCTATGACAGTGGCTCAGGAGAAGGGGTTCTGGGCTGGGGCCGTGGCCTGGACTGGGTGTGGCTTTTGGAGGCAGATGGGACAGGCCTGGCTAGCAGGTCCACTGTGGGGGAAGGGGATCACTGCTACTCCCAGGCGGCAGCAGCTGGTTTCACGCCCCGGCTCGGCCACTTCCTCCCCAGCTCTGTGGTCTTGGGCCTGAGAACGTGGGAATAACAAACTCAGTTTCTCCCGGGCTGTCGCTGCAGTCACACATCCCTTCCGGAGCGCACGGGCAAGTCAGCACTTCTGTGGATTCTGCTGCAGGGGCAGGAGTGGGGGCCTCCGTTCAGTTCACTCCTACCTGGAGGCCTCGGGGAGCCCCTCCCCACAAGCCTGCCCCCCACGGTCCATGCCAGCCGCAAGCCCCAGGTTGTGCCCTGTGCTTCTGCGGGACCAGCTGGAAATCAGTCTCTCATGACCCCTTCTTTGTTTAGCTTAATTTGCTAATGCACCTCTCAAAACTCAGGGCCTCTGGTACTTACATTTACCACTTTCTTAGAAAGGATTTTACAAAGGAGGCAGATGAAGAGGTGTGTAGGGTGAGGGATGAGGGAAGGGGCACAGAGCCTCCATGCTTTCCCCGGGCCAGCTGCCTCCAGGAACTTCCACACATTCAGCTGTGGAAAGCTCCCACCCCAGTCCTCTGGGCTTTTACCTCAGCTTCCTCATGTAGGCTTTGATTATGTCAGGGTGTGGCCTGGGTGATCGGCTCACTCTGCAGCCCCGTGCCCCACCCCTTCCATCTCCCCTGGGTCTTTCAGTGACCGGCCGCCTTCCTGTAGCTCCCTAGGGCTGCCAGCCCTCAGTCACCTCATTAGCACACCGGAAGACACTTACTGCTTCCAGGAAACAGGGCAGAGACCAAATATGTAGTCCACAGTCTCACAGGGCCCGTCCTTTGGCTCCGCTGCCTCATCTGTGATGAGAGGACAGGAGGTGGCTGTGTGGACGGTGCCAAAGTGCTAGAAGTGAGTCACTGGGGAGGACTGGCGGGCTGCTCCGTGAAGGGCCTGTGGCCTGGGGTGGGGGCCGCTTGCAGGGCTGGTCCTCGCCTCTCTAGGAGTGGTGGGGCAGGGTGGGCCGTGCTCACTCGTGCTGCTGGCCGTGTCCACAGTCTTCCTGTCTTTTTCTTTATTTTGAGATGGAGTCTCACTCTGTCACCCAGGCTGGAGTGCAGTGGTGCCGTCTTGACTCACTGCAGCCTCTCCTGGGTTCAAACTATTCTCCTGCCTCAGCCTCCCCAGTAGCTGAGATTACAGGCATGTGCCACCACGCCCAGCTAATTTTTTTGTATTTTTAGTACAGACGGGGTTTCACCATGTTGGCCAGGCTACTCTTGAACTCCTGACCTCAGGTGATCTGCCCGCCTCGGCCTCCCAAAGTGCTATGATTATAGGCATGGGCCACAGCACCTAGCCTTTGTGTGTGTGTGTGTGTGTGTGTGTGTGAGATGGAGTCTTGCTCTGTCTCCCAGGCTGGAGTGCAGTGGCGCGATCTTGGCTCACTGCAACCACTGCCTCCTGGGTTCAAGTGGTTCTCCTGCCTCAGCCTCCTAAGTAGCTGTGATTATAGGCATGTGCCACTGTGCCTGGCTAGTTTTTGTATTTTTAGCAGAGACGGGGTTTCCCTTTGTTGGCCAGGCTAGTCTTGAACTCCTGGCCTCAGGTGATCCACCTGCCTTGGCCTCTCAAAGTGCTGGGATCACAAGCATGAGCCACCACGCCTGACTCAATCTTCTTTTCTTTTAATGTTACCCCTTGTTAATCTCCTTTAGAAAGAGTTTGGGCAAGGTGCAGTGGGTGGCTCTTGCCTGTAATCCAAGCGCTTTGGGAGGCTGAGGCGGGAGGATCACTTGAGCCCAGGCATTCGAGACCAGCCTGGGCAACGCAATGAGAGCCTGTCTCTACAGAAGTAAAAATAACAATACATTGTAGACTCTCAAGGTATTGCAAAAGTAATAAAGAGGTTTCCCCGCTCCTCACCCTGCTTTCTCCAATGGGAACATTTTATATAACTTTATTGTGTACTGTTAAAACTAGAAAACTGGCACGCGACACGATAGCTTCAGACCTTCTGTAGCCTTCGTCAGTTTTAGCACTCACTCATGTTTTTGGTGGTGTCTTTGTGACATTGTGTTACCTGCACAGATTCCAGGAACCACCGTTGCAATGAACATACAGAACTGTTCTGTCAACACAAAGGAACGCTCTGCTTTTCCCCTCTGTCACCGCCGGCCCTGGCAAAGACGGGCTGGCCATCTCTGCCTCTCCGTAACCTTGCCCTTTTGAGAACGTTATGTAAATGGAATCACAGCATATTTCACCTCTTGGGATCGGCTTTTTTTGCTTGCAGTGCATCCAAGTCGTATTGTTAGTACTCCATACGGATGTTATTTGCTCGTCGTCTTATTTCTGTGAGACGGGAGGCAGTGGTCAGGTCCTGTCTCTCATTCCTGACTTTAGCAATTTGAGTTCTGCAGGGCCTGGGGGCGACAGAGTGGAAGCAGAGTGAGTTCCTCTGTGTTGACAGCAGCTCTGTATCTGATTGCAGTGCTGGTTCCAGGAATCTCTGTAGGTAACAACGCGTCAGAAGACCTTTACCTTTGACGGTTTTGTTAATCTTTCCAAGGAATGCACTTTTGGTTTCATTGGCTGTCTCTGTCTCGTTGATTTCTGCTCATTATCTTTGTTATGGACTGTTGCTCCTTCTGCCTTAGTTTCAGTGGCTCTTCTTTTTCCAGTGTCTTAAGGTAGATGCTTAAATTAGTATTTTGAGATGTTGCTTTTTTAAAAAACTATATGGGCAACTATAAATTTCCCTGTAAGTGCTGCTTTAGCTGCAACTTACATGTCTTTTTTTTCTCCCTTGAGATAGGGTCTTGCTCTGTTGCCCAGACTGGAGTGCAGTGGTGGAATTACAGATCACTGCAGCCTCAACCTCTTGAGCTCAAGCTGTCCTCCCACCTCAGCCCGCCAAGTAGCTGGGACCATAGGCATGTGCTATGATGCCTGGCTAATTTTTAAAATAATTTTGTAGAGACAGGGTCTCACTATATTGCCCAGGCTGGTCTCGTACTCCTGGGTTCAAGCATTCCTCTCACCTTGGCCTCCCAAAGTGCTGGGATAACAGGCGTGAGTCACTGTGCCTGGCCGTCCTCGAAGTTTTACTTTGTTGTGACTTCATTTCGTTCACCTCAAAATGCTTTCTAATATTTTCTTCTTCATCAACCCTTTGATTATTTAGGAGTGTGTTGGTTAATTTCCATGTATTTGTGAATCTCCAAATTCCTTTCTGTTGTTGGTTTCTAACTTCTGTTGTGGTTACAGAACTTACTTTGGATGCTCTGAATTCTTTTCAGTTTAATGCGGCTTGTTTTACGGACTAACGTATGGTTTATCCTGGAGAATGCTCCATAAGTACTGAGAAGAAAGTATGTTCTGTAGACGCTTTTGGCTTGTGGTGCTCAAGTCTCTCTCTGTTGCTCTTCTGCCTGGTTGTGTCATCTTTTACTGAAAGTGGAGGTATAGTCTGGCCATGGGCACTCGTACCTGTCATCCCAGCACTCTGGGAGGCTGAGGTGGGCGGATCACCTGAGGTCAGGAGTTTGAGACCGGCCCGGCCAACATGACGAAAGCCTGTCTCTACTAAAAACACAAAAATTATCTAGGTGTGGTGGTGCACGCCTGTAGTCCCAGCTACTCATGAGGCTGAGGCACCGGAATCGCTTGAACCCAGGAGGCGGGGGTTGCAGTGAGCTGAGATGTCGCCACTGCACTCCAGCCTAGGCGACAGAGTGAGGCTCCATCTAAAGAAAAAAAAAAAAAAAAAGAAAGTGAAGGTATTGACATCTCCAGCAGTTGTTGAATTATTTCTCCTTTTATTTGTTGTTTTTTGCTTCATGTATTTTGGGACTGTTATTAGACCCACATATGTTTATAATTGCTGTACTCTCCTAACACATTCACTTTTTTATCATTATAAAATGTCCCTCTTTATCTCTAGTAACTTTTTTTTTTTTTGAGATGGAGTCTCACTCTGTTGCCAGGCTGGAGTGCAGTGGCGCAATCTCTGCTCACTGCAACCTCCGCCTCCCGGGTTCAAATGATTCTCCCGCCTCAGCCTCCCAAGTAGCTGGGACTATCAGTGCACACCACCACGCCCAGGTAATTTTTGTATTTTTAGTAGAAACGGGGTTTCACCGTGTTGGCCAGGATAATCTTGATCTCCTGACCTCATGATCCGCCCACCTCAGCCTCCCAAAGTGATGAGACTGCAGGTGTGAGCCACCACACCAGGCCATTTTTTTTTTTTTTTTTGGAGTCTCGCTCTTTTCCCCAGGCTAGAGTGCAGTGGTGTGATCATGGCTCACTGTAGCCTCAACTTCCTGGGCTCAAGTGGTCCTCCCACTTCAGCCTCCTAAGTAGCTGGGACTACAGGTGTGTGTTGCTACGCCTGGCTAATTTTTTTTTGAATTTTAGCAGGGATGAGATCTTACTATGTTGCCTAGGGTGGTCTCAAACTCCTGAGCTCAGGTGATCCTCCCACCTTGTCCTCCCAGAGTGCTCCGATTACAGGCATGAGTCATGACACCACACCTGGCACATTTTTTAAAAAGTCTGTTTTGTCTGTGGTTACTGTGGCCACTCCAGCTTTCTTATGGTTGCTGTTTGCACGTTACATGTTTTTTTTTTCAATTTTTATATTTTCAGCCTGTTTTCTTTCTTTTTTTTTTTTGAGACAGGGTTTTGACCTCCTGGGCTCATGCGATTTTCCCATCTCATCTCAGCCTCCCAAGTAGCTGGAACTACAGGCATGCACCACCATACCTGGCTAGTTTTTGTATTTTTTCTGTAGAGACAGGTTTTGTCACATTGCCCAAGCTGGTCTCCAGCTCCTGGGCTCAAGCAATTCGCCTGCCTCGGCTTCCTGAAGTGTTGGGATTACAGGTGTGAGCCATCGTGCCCAGCCTATTTATAGCCTGTTTGTATCTTTGAATCTAAAGAGCGTCTCCTGAAGACAGCATATAGTATAGTATATAGTTTGATCTTGTTTTTTTAAGTCCAGTCTGACGATCTCTGTCTTTTGATTGGATTTTTAATCCATTCATATTTAATGTCATTATTAATATAGTTGGATTTATTTCTGCCATTTCCCTTTTTGTTTTCTGTCTTTTTTGTTCTATTTCCCCATTGATGTTTTCTTTTGCAATAAGCAAATATTTTCTAGTGTGGTATTTTAATTCTTCTCATGATTGTTCGCACCATATTTTTGGAAGTATTTTCTTAGTGGTTGCTCTCGGTCTTGCAGGCATCTTAACTTCTCAGAATCGGCTTCGGAGTCCCAGTGTCATTTGAAGCAAAGCTATGCTTATTCCCTTTGAACTGTGCTTAGCAATCCGGATTTTACTTAATCAGCTAAATGGCTTTCAAGGATGCTGATGTGTTTGCCTGATGGGTGCCCCTTCTTTTGCTCATTCCTCCTCTCACTCAGTGAAATGAACACAGCAAAGCCCTCTGAGGACCTGTAATCATCAAAACCATCTGGAGACCCCACTGTCTCGGGAGCAGGGCTTGGGAAGGACCCCGGCTCCCCTGTCATCCCACTCCTAAGGTTTTTGGCCTCTTTTTTTTAATCTCCCTTGCACCACTGAAGCTGATGAGTTTGTGGCCCTGTTCCTGACCCAAGACTCCAAATCTGTGTCAGTGGTTCTCACCCACCTGGAGGCAGGTCTCTCTGTGTGTGTGTGTGTGTTTTTGTTGTTGTTTTTGAGATGAAATCTTGCTCTGTTTCCCAGAGCAAGAATCCTGGGTTCAAGTGATTCTCCTGCCTCAGCCTCCTGAGTAGCTGGGATTACAGGTGCCCACCACCACACCCAGCTAATTTTTTTGTATTTTTAGTAGAGACGGAGTTTTGCCATGTTGGCTGGGCTGGTCTCAAACTCGTGACCTCATGTGATCCTCCCACCTTAGCCTCCTAAAGTGCTGGGATCACAGGCGTGCGTCACTGCGCCCGGCCGGAGGCGGGTCTTTGGTTTTAGGAGCATGTAGTACAAGAAAGCCCGAAATCAACCGAGAGGGAAACGCACCAAAGACCACCAGGGTGATGGGATCTGGGGGTGGCATCGCAGAGCTGCTTGCTGGCTGTGACCATTCATTTGAGAGCCTGGGATGTGGCCTGCGTGGTGGCGGTCACGGTGGCACAGGGCCAGGGTGCCAGGCAGCCGAGGGAGCAGGCGCCTCTGGGCATCGGGAGAGTGAGAGGCCGCAGTGTTCGGGGTTCGTGTAGTTGAAGCGTCCAGACGGCATTGAAGTATTGATCAGAGCTTTGCAGAGCTTGCAGACATTTATTTTCTGGCTTTTTTTTTCCTGAATAACAGCTTTATTGAGTATAACTCACATGGCATACAATTTGCCCTTTTAAAGTATACAGATCAGTGGTTATTAGTATATTCAGACTTGTGTGGCAGCCATTATTACTGCCTGCTTTCAGAACATCCCATCCCCTCAAAAAGAAGCCCCATCTCCATTAGCGATCACTCCCCATCCCTCCCCCAGCCCCTGGTGGCCACACATTCCCTTCCTGCCTCTGTGGATGGGCCTGTCCTGGACATTTCATAGAAATGGGATCATGCACGGTGTGGCCTTTCGTGTCTGGCGTCTCTCGCTGGGTGTGATGTCCTCAAGGTGCGTCCGTGCCATGGGCTGTGTCAGAGCCTCACTCCTTTTCATGGCCGGGCCCCGCTCCAGTGTCTGCAAGGACCGCACTTAGTTTATCCGTTCTGCTGTTGCTGGATGCTTCTGCGTGTGTTCCCACAGTTTGGCTACTGTAAATAACACTGCTGTGAACGTTCCTGTATGAGTCGTTGTGTGGACGGGCATGTGTGTCTTTCTCAGGTGGATACCTAGTAGCGGAATTGCTGGGTCCCATGCTAACTCCAAGTTTAACCCATTGAGAAGCTGCCAGACTGTTTTTCAAAAGGGCCGCACCATTTTACAATCCCACTAGCGATGTAGCAGAGTTCTAGTTTTTCTTCCCCCCCGCCAGAGTCGGGATCTCACTCCCTTGTCCAGCCTGGAGTGCAGAGGCACGATCATAGCTCACTGTGGCCTCCCACTCCGAGGCTCAAGTGATCCTCCCACCTCAGCCTCTGGACTAGCTGGGACTATAGGTGCATGCCACCATGCCTGGCTAATTAAAGAAACAATTTTCATCGAGATGGGGTCTGGCTGTGTTAGTTAGGCCAGTCTTGAACTCCTGGCCTCAAGGATTTTCTTTTGTTTTTGAGATGGAGTCTTGTTCTGTTGCCCAGGCTGGAGTGCGGTGACACGATCTCGGCTCACTGCAACCTCTGCCTCCTGAGTTCAAGCGATTCTTGTGCCTCACTACAGGTACCCACCACCACACCCAGCTGACTTTTGTGTTTTTAGTAGAGACACGGTTTCTCCATATTGGCCAGGCTGGTCCCGAAGTCCTGACCTCAAGTGTTCTGCCCACCTTGTCTCCCAAAATGCTGGGATTACAGGTGTGATCCTCTATGCCTGACTGAGGCTTGGCATTTTTAATTTAAACTGGGATACAGGGGGAGTGCCATCATCGTTTTGATCATCGTTCAACCTCAGGAATGTGCGTCCCTTTCCTGAGACCCACTCGCACCCTCCTCACAGAGCAGCCAGTGAGCTGCTGGAGGGACCTTGAGTTCCAGCACAGCGTCCCAGGCCGGCTTCTTGTAAATGCTTGTCGTTTTTATAAAAGGGCCATGTAAGTATGGTTGGCATGTGACTTACAAATCTCCCTGCATGCCGCACCTCTGAAATGGCCCGTGGTGTCGGCGCGCCTGGTCATAGATCTTTGTTTCTCAGTGGCTGTGCAGTCCTTTGTTTTGGTACAGATACGTGTAATTGACTTACCTGTCCTACTAATGAGCGCCTACTTTTCTCTCTCTCTCTTTTTCTTTAGACGGAGTCTTGCTCTGTAGCCCAGGCAGGAGTGTAGTGGTGTGATTTCAGCCCACTGCAACCCCTGCCTCCTGGTTCAAATGATTCTTCTGCCTAAGCCTCCTGAGTAGCTGGGATTACCACACTCAGCTAATTTTTGTATTTTTGGTAGAGATGGGGTTTTGCCATGTTGGCCAGGCTGATCTCAAACTCCTGACCTCAGGTGATCCGCCTGCCTTGGCCTCCCAAAGTGCTAGGATTACAGGTGTGAGTCACCGTGCCCGGACCCACTTTTTTCTGTAAACAATGCTGCCAACATCCTTGCTGCCAGCTCTTCTGGGTGAACGTTTATGAGTGAGGCTGCTCAGAGTGTGTGTGCCTGTTTTGTTTTTATGTTTTTGAAACAGGGTCTTGCTCTATCGTTCAGACTGGAGTGCAGTGGCCTGATCACAGCTCACTGCAGCCTCAACCTCCTGGACTCTTGCTTCAGCCTCCCAAGTTGCCGGGACCACATGTGTGTGCTACCACATCTGGCTAATTTTTTTTTTAGTAGTGATGAGGTCTCGCTGTGTTGTCCAGGCTGGAGTTTATTTTGAATCGTGTTACTCAGCCGTCTCCTGAAAGGTGGTCTGAATTTGCGCCCCCGCAGTGGTGTGGGCCAGTCGTTGTGCTGGGGGCGGCTCTGGTTTCTGCCCCTCCTGTTTCCTCGTGTTGGTTCTTGTTTGAGTTGCCAGTTCATAGCCTTTGCCTGCTTGTTCATTTGGCGTATTTTTTTCCTTGACTTAAAAAAAAAATCCCTCGCCGGGTGCAGTGGCTCACACCTGTCATCCCACCACTTTGGGAGGCCGAGGTGGGTGGATCACGAGGTCAGGAGTTTGAGACCAGCCTGGCTAACATGGTGAAACCCTGTCTCTACTAAAAATAAAACATTAGCTGGGTATGGTGGTGTGCTCCTGTAATCCCAGCTACTCGGGAGGCTGAGGCAGGAGAATCACTTGGACCTGGGAAGCAGAGGTTGCAGTGAGCCGAGATTGTGCTACTGCACTTTAGCCTGGGCGACAGAGCGAGACTCTGTCAAAAAAAACCAACCAAACAAAACCCCAGAGCTTCTCAGATGCGGCACCCTTGCTGTCTTGATCTGGGTCGTTCTCTGGGGTGGGGCCATCCCGGGCCCGGCAGGGTCTGAGCAGCTTCCCTGGCCTCCACCCACTGCATGCCAGGAGTTAGGACAACCACAGACCTACCCAGCCCTTCCATTGTCCCCTGTGGGCAGAACTGCGCCATGGGGCAATGTGGGTCTGGGTGAGTGGGTTCTTTGCATCCCGTGGCCTCTGCCCACTCCACGTCAGGACCACCCTCAGTCGTGACAGCCGCAGATGTCCCCAGACATTGCAGAGCATCCTCTGGGGGAGCACGCTTAGCCTTGGCTGAGAACCCCTGTTTTAGAATAACCCTCTCTGTAGTCCAGCAACTAGCACCCTATTGTGTTACCTTTTTTCTCAGTTCCTCGCTTATCTTAGTTTTATTTTTGGTGCGTTGTTACATAGGGTGTTTCATGTTGCCAGATGTGTTCTTCCCTTTAGGGCTTCTGGGTTTGTGACCTGCTTAGAGAGATCTCCCCCGCCCTAGGAGTCCAGGAGTTTCAGCCCCTGGCCTGCTTCCGCTGTGTCCTGTGGTTCATGAGGACCTGCGGGCGGGGTGGCAGGGTGGGCTGGACTTTGTGCATCCAGTGTGTCTCTCGCCGCCCCCGTCGGCTGGGCCTGTGCGCCAGTGGACGGCACGCAGGTCTGGACGTGCCTCCCTGGTTTTGGTCCCCAGTTGTTAGCTGTGTGATGTAGGGCAGGCCACTTCCTGCCTGTACCTGAGTTTCCTCTCTCATGTGCTGGAATAGCTGTCCCTGCTTCCTGGGGTTGCCGGGCTGGTAAGCCGTGCCAGCCACTTGGAGCCATGCCTGCACGGGGGCTCCCGGACCTCGTTGTCAGCCTCTTCATCCTGACAGGTCTGTTCCAAAGGCCGCATGCCTCAGAAAGACAGTGACCTCCGGGAGGTCGCTGGACCTGGCGGGCCCCAGGGCCGGGAGTGAGGGGCAGGTGCCCCACTCTGCCTCACTGTCTCTCTCCACCCAGGCCTTGGGGCTCCCAGACAACCATGAAATTACAAGGCAGATTTGTAGATGCATAGATTATTTTGTTAATGATTATGGTTTTAAATGGTTAATTATGGAACATCAAAGACCTATAAATAAGTGTCAGAGACAGACTGATCCTCATGTGTCTGCCAGGGGGTGACTCCTGGCTGGGTGGGAGCCTGCTGGGGGGCCTGAGGCCATGGGCATCTCGCTCTGTGTGGCTCCATCCCCTCACCTGGGGGCAGTGAGCGGACAGGGGGCCTTTGCCCATGGTGCTCCCCAGACCCTGATGAGTGCCTGGTAGAGAGGAAGGTGGGCTGCATCTCCCTTTGTGTGGAACGTTCCAGAAGGAAGTGCCAGGTAGCCAAGCCTGCGTCTTTCATGGGTTTTCTTGGCTCTTCACCCAAACACTTCCCCCACTTTGTTTTTGTTTTAATACAATTTTTTGGACGTAATTTCAGACTGACCCCAAAATTGCAAGAATAATAGGAAGCATTCCCAGGTACCTTTCACCCAGGATCCCTCTGTGGTGACAGTCACTGCTTTGCCTTTAATCCTTTCTTCTCATTCTCTCTCCCTACACTTCTTCCTGAACTGTCAGCCTGTGGCAGACGTGACCATCCTTTTACCTCTCCTTGAGTGTGTATTTCCCCCAGAATTTTCCTATCAAGTTATCAAAATCAGAAATTCACACCGATGAAATGAAATCAACAGACCCTGTTCTGACTTTGCAGTAATGTCCTTCAGTATCAGAAGAGGATCGGGGATCACACACGGCACTCACTTGTCCTGCCTGTTGGTTCTTTTTAACCTGGGGCTGCTCCTGAGTCCATCTCTGGGTTCTCTGACTGATGTTTTGGGGATGTACAGGCCGTCATTCTGTTAAATGTCCCCCAGGTGGGTTTGTCTGAAGGTTCTTCAGGACCAGATTCAGGCCACATCCTTTTGGCAGGAAAGTCCCAGAGCCGACGTTGGGTGCTTCCTAGTGCACCCTGTCAGGAGGCCTGTGGTGTTGGTGTGTCCTGTTTCTGGTGATGCTAACCTGGATCCTTTGGTGAAGGTGGGCCTGCCCCAGGTTTCCCACCTAACATTACTCGTGCACCGTTGGCATGTCACGAGGAGGCCAGCGCACACGCCGTTCCTCCTCAGACATTCGCCACTTGTCTCAGCAGACTGATCTTGCCAAGTGCTCGTTGTCCAGTCGCAGCGTTTCTTCAGCATCTGTTAGCTGGCGTCTCCTTTACAGGACAGCTGTCCCTCGTTCCTTCCTTCCTTCTGTCAGGGTGGGCTCATGGATTCCTCCTTTGTTCAGTGGGTCACAATCCACTGTCATCACGATTGATCTGGTTGCTCAAATGGCCCCACGTTTTTCCAGAGAGAGCCCTATCAAGCTGGCTCCTGGGCCATTTGACTTGACCCCAGCCTGCTCTGAGCACTTCCCAACTATTTGGCCCTGGGATGCTCCCAGCTCATTCCATAGTCTCCCTCCCTGTGGTCAATCCCTGGGATTGACCGATCTCCAAGGAGCCCTGGTTCTGTTTATGGAGAATGCCACTGAGAAATCAAGATCCAGGTGCTCCGTGTGCTCATTGCTACTGGGGTGTCTTTGCTTCTAGGTCCTCTAATCAGACAGAGCTGGGAAATGGATGTGTGTACATCTTACACACATACACATTACTGTGTATATATATGAGTACATATCTGTATATACATACAGACACATGGCATCTGTATCCATCTCTGCATTCATCCATCCACCCACCCATCTACTCACTTATTCATCTCTCTACCTGTCTGTCCATTCATCCATCCATCCACCCACCCACCCACCCATCCATGCATCCATCCATTCACCCATCCATCCATCTACCTGTCCATCCATGCATCCATCCATCCATCCATTGATTCACTTATCCATCCATCTGTCCACCTGTCCGTCCGTCCGTCCATCCATCCATCCATCCATCCATTTCATTCACTTATCCATCCATTTATCCATTCATCTGTCTGTTCACCCCTCCTTCTTCCTTCCCATTAATGCACCTGAGTTCACACTGAAACCTCTAGTGCTAGCACCACACCCAGGGTCCTTTGCCATCTTCCCGCATCTTTATTTGTAACTCCCTTGGCTGACAGTGAGAATCCACCCACTGCCTACCATAAAAGCACCTCCAGGGTAGGAGCCATTATTTCTTTTATCTTTACCTCAAAGACGTACAGTCCTAAACTGTATTTAAAAGTTTATATGGATTAGTTCTTCCATTTCCCCCCGCTTCTTTACTGTGGTTATATTGTTTGTTTAAAGTAAGGTTTGTTTTACTTGTTTTTGTTTGTGTTTTGCATAAGGATTTTTCTCCTCAACTCTTGCTGCTTTTATTTACTTATTGACTGATTCCTTGATTCAACATACTTAATTTAGTGTATGGAACGTTAGCATGGTTCCAAAGTCAGGACTGTGCAACAAGGCATGGGGGGAGAAGGGTCACCCCCTTCTTCCTCTCCATTCCCACTGTCCCCCTGCAGGAAGGGGACCTCATTAGTCTCTGGCTCAGCCTTTCAGGGCAGCTCAAAGAAGCAGGTGTGTATTTTTTTTTTTTTTCAGAGCCTCACTCTGTTGCCCAGGCTGGGGTGCAATGGCACGATCTTGGCTAACTGCAACCTCTGCCTCCCAGATTCAAGCAATTCTGCTGGCTCTGCCTCCCGAGTAGCTGGGATTACAGGCACCTGCCATCATACCCAGCTAGTTTTTCTTTTTGTAGAGACAGGGTTTCACCATGTTGCCCAGGCTGGTCTTGAGCTCAGGGGATTCACCTGCCTCGGCCTCTCAAAGTGCTGGGATTACAGGCTAGAGCCACTGTGCCTGGCCCATAGATGTGTATTTTTTAATGTCCTTTTTTTTTTTTTTTTGAGACAGAGTCTTTCTCTGTTGCCAAGGCTGGACCGCGGTGGTATAATCACAGCTCATTGCAGCCTCCACCTCTTAGGTTCAAGTGATCCTCCCACCTCGGCCTCCTGAGTAGCTGAGACCACAGGTGTGTGTCACCATGCCCAGCTAATTTTTGTATTTTTTTGTGGAGAAATACAGGGTCTTGCTGTGTTGCCCAGGCTTGTCTCAAACTCCTGGGCTCACGTGATCTGCCCACCTTGGGCTCCCGAGGTGCTGGGATTACAGGTGTGAGCCACTGCACCTGGCATAAAGTCCTTTTTTTTTCCCATGTGAAGGTGGCACTGTGCTCTGTTTGCTTAGCTGCGTGTCCTGGAAAGCACTTCATCGGAAGCTCTTCCTGGCTCCTCCACACAGCTGCGTAGTGTTCCCTGCAGGGACGCAGCGAAGTCCACCCAGCGGCTCTCCTGCGTGCACACATTTAGTTTGTTTCCAGGCTCTTACAGTGGCCAACTGTACTGCCGTGAGTGACCTGGTGTATATGGATTTTCATATTGGTGGAAGGGTGTCTTTAGGGCAGATTTCCACAAGTGGGATTGCTGGGTCAAGAGAAGTGCAGATGTACTTTGTTAGCTTTTGCCAAGCACCCATGTAAGTCCTGTTCCACCAGCTGTGTCCCCGCCAGCTGTGTCGGCCGGGAGGGTCTGGTTCCCCCGCCTCGCCAGCAGGGTGTGCTGTTCCACGTCTGAAAGACCAATCCCAGTGCTGAGAAACGAGAGCTCAGTGGTTTTAATTATTGTTCCTGTAGTTATGAGTGGTGATAACAGCTTGTTATGATTAAAGCTGTGAACTGTCTCTTCATGCTTTTCACTTACTTTTTTCTGTTGGATATTTGACCTTTTCCCCCTAACTTAAAACTCCAACATGTGAACCTTTGTGGTATGTATTACAAATATTTTCTTTCTTTTCTTTTTTTTTTTCTTTTGGATACCGAGTCTTGCTCTGTCGCCCAGGCTGAAGTGCCGTGGCACAATCTCAGCTCACCGCAACCTCCGCCTCCTGAGTTCAAACGATTGTCCTGCCTTAGCCTCCGAGTAGCTGGGACTGCAGGCACGTGACACCACACCTGATTAAATTTTGTATTTTTAGTAGAGATAGATTTCGCCGTGTTGGTCAGGCTGGTCTCAAACTCCTGACCTCAGGTGATCCACCCACCTTGTTCTCCCAAATTGCTGAGATGACAGGCCTGAGCCATTGTGCTCAGTGCATATATTTTCTCTGGGTCTCTGGATTGCCTTTTGACTTTGTTATTGGTGTTTTGTTTTCTTTTGCCCTGTAGAATGTTTTCCCCTCCCTTTCCCTCCCCTCCCCTCCTCTACCCTCCCCTCCTCTCTCTCTCTTTCTCCTTTCCTTTCTTTTCTTTTTTTCTTTTTTCTTTCTTCCTTTCTTTTATTTTCTTTCTTTTTCTTTTTCCTCTTTGTTTCCAGATGAGGTCTCCCTTATGTTGCCCAGGCAGGTCTCAAACTCCTGGGCTCAAGCACTCTACCTGCTTTGGCCTCCCAAGCAGCTGGAATTACAGGTGTGAACCACCACACCTGGCTAATTAAAAAATAAAGTCAGCTTGGCATGGTGGCTCACACCTGTGGTCCCAGGACTGTGGGAGGGTCACTTGAGCCCAGGAATTTGAGACCAGCCTGGTTAACATGGTGAGATCTCCCATCTCTACAAAAAAGAAAAAAAAAGTTAGCTGAGCGTGGTGGTGTGTGCCTGTGGTCCCAGCCACTCGGGATGCTGAGGTGGGAGGATGGCTTGAGCCCAGGAGTTCAAGGCTGCTGTGAGCTATGACCACACCACTGTACTCCAGCCTGGGTGACAAAGTGAGATCCTGTCTCAGAAGTCGTGTTTCTGAGTATTTACTTTCTTTGGCTCTCGATTAGAGCTGTAGTTGGAAAGCCCTTTCCACCTCTGGGGCTGGAGAGGAGTTCGCCTTGCTTTCTTGTGGTGCTCGAATGATTTCCTCGTTTATACTCACGTTCTGATTCTACCCCTGTTCATTCTCACAGATGGTGTGAGGTAGGGACCTCACTTTATTGTTTTCTAAATGGCTACCCAGTTGTCCCAGCTCCATTGATTAAAAAATCCCTGCTTGGGCCGGGTACATTGGCCCACACTGTAATCCCAGCACTTTGGGGAGGCTGAGGTAGGTGGATCCCTTGAGGTCAGGAGTTTGAGACCAGCCTGGCTAACATGGTGAAACCCCGTCTCTACTAAAAATACAAAAATTAGCTGGGCATGGTGGCGGATACCTGTAATCTCAGCTACTCAGGATGCTGAGGCAGGAGAATCACTTGAATCTGAGCAGAGATCATGCCAGCACTTTGGGAGGACAAGGTGGGTGGATCACGAGGTCAGGAGATCGAGACCAGCCTGGCCAAGTTGAAGAAACCCTGTCTCTACTAAAAAACTACAAAAATTAGCTGGGTGTGGTGGTGCATGCCTGTAATCCTAGCTACTTGAGAGGCTGAGTCAGAAGAATTACTTGAACCCAGGAGGCAGAGATTGCAGTGAGCTGAGATCGCACCATTGCACTCCAGCCTGGGCAATGAGAACGAAACTCCGTCTCAAAAAAAAAAAAGGTCCCTGCTTACCCCACTGCCTTGGGTTACTCCTTTGTCTCCACACAGGGTCCATCTGTGCCTGGGTCTGTGCCTGGCCTTCCTCATCTCCCCACAGTGGGTCTGCCCCTGGGTTGTTGGCCACGATTGGGTGCTTGGCCGCGTGAGAATACTCTGTCCCCTGCCTGGGCACATTGGGCTTCTCTGTGTCCCATTTGGCATTATTTTTTAGGGTTTGTGCATTTCTCTGTGTACTTTGGTGCACAAATGCTTCTTTGTGGTTAGTATGTGGCAGTAATGCTGGCACTGGGCACAGCTGGGGCGGTGGATGGCCTGTGTCCTAGAGGACAGGTGTGCTGCCAGGGACTTGGGGGCGAGGTTAAGGATTCTCCTAAGTCCTTTTCTTCTGGGGAAGGAGACTCACGGGAACCCCTTCATTGCAACGGCCTCGCCACTTCCACACACTGGCCCCTGGCCCTTCCCACCATGCTTACCCGTGCTCCCACAGTCCTGGCCCTTGCGCTGCCACGGGACCTCGCTCCCTCCTCATCCGGCCTGGAGAGCATGGCCCACAGTGGGCCTGTCCTCACCGCCATCCTGCCAGCTCCTTGGCCCTGCTCAGCCGTTGCCGCCCCCCGGGCTCATCCACCTCTACCCACGATCTGGAGATGGATCGTCACAGGCGCGGGGTCCAGGCCCCCCAGCCCGGCAGCTTCCTAGAGCAGGGCCCTCAGCCGGGCCCTGTGAGCCGGCGTGCACATGCTGCCATGCACGTCTCAGAGCCCCCGCTTCATGTAGTTGAGGACGCTGCGCTGTAATATGCACCATGGCTCTGTGCCCACTGCCAGTGCCCGTACCCTGTGTGGTGAGCGTGAGAAGTCACCCGCAGAGGGGCAGGAAGGCGGTTATATTTTATAAATCCTAAGGAGAATCCTAAGTCCTTTTCTTTTGGGCGAAAGAGACTCACGGGAACCTTCTGTTCTAACCAGGAGCGTCCCAGGCAAAGTGAGATGAGCTGGTCACCCCCTGCTCAGTCCCCCACGTCCCCCAGGCTTTAGTCTCCCTCCTGCTGGAACTGGTAACCCTTCTAGAGGTACCTGTGCAGCGTCTTCCTTTTCCGCATGCTCGTGCGTGCTGGGCTGTCCTGCAGCCGTCACCTGGCAGATAGCCGCTGGGGGCCCTGTCTGGGACTGGGATCCAGCACGTAGCTCAGAGATGTGTCCATGCAGCTCACCCTGTGGCTGTGTGTGGAGTTGATGGCGGACTTCTGTCATCCCCCGGCATCCGAGGCTAGAGGAGCGGCCTGTAGAGAGGTGTTGGTGGCCAGGTGGGACCAGCATGGAGAACATAGATGCCCGGGGGCAGTGGGCAGGAAGGGGCAGGCACTTTCAAAAGAAGAAATGTTACCAAACCGTCCTTCCCAGCGGTGCTGCCGGGCCACTGGGGCATAGATCAGTGAGGGCACCTGTTACCCCATGGCCTCTGCAACCTGCTGTGTCACTGGACTTGCTGGTCTGTGCCTGAGTGAGTCTCCTGAATGACAGGACGGTGACAGCTGCCACTTGGGGGGTGCATGGTGTGCCCGGCTCTCCTTCAATTGCTTTACATCTGCCACCTCATTGAGTCTCCTGAAGACCCCATGAGGAGGGTATTAACATGGGGAGCCCCCTTTACAGACGAGGAAACTGAAGCCCAGAGGTGAGGGCCTTGCCGTCCTCTGGGCCTCATGGTGAGCGGTGGGGGCTCACCTTCCTGTATTTGGTGTGGATATACAGTGGTCCTAGCACTGTTTGTTGAAACACCTTTTCTTTCTGCATTCAGGGGACCAGGTCTTGGGGACCTGTGCTCTGTACCATATCCCTACCCAGGACCTCCCTCTAAGAGCAATCTTAGAGGCTACAGGGCCACAGAGGGAAGGTCCCCCGGTTCCCCAGCAGGCGCCTCACCACCCAGCTGGGAGGGATGTGGGGTAGAGAGCCCCCCTTGGTGCTGGCCCTGGGAATCTGAGTGGTGCGGGGGACAGGGGTTGCCCCTGCAGTTACCACGTCCTCCTCTGGCGGAGGGGAGTGGCGATGCTGGGTCACGAGAGGTGGCTTTTCGCCCCTGTGGTCTCGCACTGCACCCTGGGGCCTCTGTCACCTGATCTGGGGGCTGGGAGGGTCCCGGGAGAGGGAGAGCTGGGGAATGCAGCAAAGTTCTCTCAGGACTGGAGTGTGAATGGCAGCTCTTGGCCAGGCTCTGCCATGTCAGAGAGGGTTCCGGAAGGTCCCAGAAGCCCCCCTGGTCCCGCACTCGTCTCGGCATGGTTTTGGCCTCTCCTTTTCTCCCTTGCTTCACGGCTGTGGTGTTGAGCGTCGCTTCCTGTGACTGTTGACTCCTCATGCATCTTCTCTAGAGAAATGTCTGCTCCATCCTTTGCCGGTGTTTTCTGTTAGGTTGTTTGTCTTTTGTTAAGTTGCAAGAGTTGTTGACATAGTCTGGATACAAGTTCCTTGTCAGATAATGATTTGCAGGTATTTTCTCCTGCTTTGTACATTGTCTTTTCATGTTCTCTCTTTTTTTTTTTTTTTTTTTTTTTTGAGACTATTGTTCCATCACCCAGGCTGGAGTGCAGTGGCGCAAACATAGCTCACTGCAGCCTCCAACTCCCAGGCTCAAGCGATCCTCCCGTCTCAGCCTCCCGAGTAACTGGGACTACCGGTGTGTACCACAATGCCTGCTTAATTTTTTTCTTCTTTATTTTTTGTCAAGATGGTATCTTGATGTGTTTCCTGGTCTGGTCTTGAACTCCTGTGCTCAAGTGATCCTCCCACTTTGGCTTCCCAAAGTTCTGGGATTATAGACATGAGCTGCCATGCCCAGCCAAGTCGTTTCACTTTTTTGAGACCTATGCAAACAATTTTTCTTTTCCCACATGCACTTTTGGTGTTATAGTTAGAAACCATGCCTGATCCAAGGCCACGAAGGTTTAATCCGGTGGTTTTCCTAAGAGTTGGCTAGGTCTGGGCTGGGTATAGTAGCTCATATCTATATGCCCAGTGCTTTGGAAGGCTGGATTGGGAGGACTGTTTGAGGCCAGGAGTTTGAGACCAATGTAGGCAACATAGCAAGATACTGTTGCTACAAAAAGTTTTTAAAAAGAGTTTTATAGTTTGGGCGCTTACATTTAGATCTATGACCTATTTGGAATTAGTATGTATATGGTATGAGGTAGGGGGTCCACCTTCATTTTTGTGTGTGTGAATATCCAGCTGTCCCAGCAGTATTTGTTGAAAAAAACTCTTCTTTCTCTGTTGAGTGGTCTTGGCACTGTTGTTGGAAATCACCTGACTTTAAGTGTGTAGGTTTATTTCTGGACTCTGAGTTTTCTCCTGTTGATCTGATGTCTGCCCTTATGCCAGTATCATGCTGTCTTGATTACTGTAGGTTCATCACCATGACTTAGTTTTTGTCTAGTCTTGAGTATAGATGTTAAGGAAAAATAATGTGGTTCTTACATGAACATGTAGGGACCCAGATTAGCTGATGAGACTGTGGCCTTCTTATTTGGGATTCAGAAAACCCTGGCTGGGCTGCTTCCTTTTTTTTGGAGACAGAGTCTCGCTGTGTTGCCCAGGCTGGAGTGCAGTGGCGCGATCTTGGCTAACTGTGGCCTTTGCCTCTGGGGTTCAAGCGATTCTCCTGCCTCAGCCTCCCGAGTAGCTGGGACTACAGGTGGGTGCCAGCATGCCCAGCTAATTTTTGTATTTTTAGTAGAGGCTGGGTTTTGCCATGTTGGTGAGGCTGGTCTTGAACTCCTGACCTCAAGTGATCTGCTCACCTTGGCCTCCCAAGTGCTGGGATTCCAGGTGTGAGCCACTGTAGCTGGTTTATTCCCTGCCTCCTTTATTGAGCCATGCCAACTTCCTCAGTTGGATTTTGGTATCAGTAAGGATATGAAGGTTTTGGTGAAATTTGTAAATAAGAGGCTGTTTCCCCAGGATGCAGAGGTTGGTGACAAATGTCAGCTTTTCGCTCCTTTCACTCAAGAAGAATCTGCAACTTGAATTCAGCAGGTGTGGTCTTTAGTGGGGCCCAGAAGTGGAGGGGATGTGGTGGTGGCCACTTGCTTTTCAAATTGGCTCGGGTCTTCTACGGCCTCACTCTCCTCTTCCAGTGAAAACCTGGTATGTCGTGAGCTTCAGAGGACAGAGGTTCAGGTGGTTGTTTGTTTGTTTCGTTTTTTTTTTAACTTTTATTTTGAAATAATTTTAGACTCACGGAACTGTTGCAAAGATAGCACAGAGTGCTCCTGTGTACATTTCAGTCAGCCCCTAATGTGAGCGTCTTACGTAACCACAGAATGCTCAGAAATTAGCCAATTCCATAGTACCTTGCAATTTACTTAACTATAGATTTTCTTTTCTGTTTGAGACAGCGCCTTGGTCTGTTGCCCAGGCTAGAGTGCTGTGGTGCACTCTTGGCTCACTGCAGCCACCACCTCCCAGGTTCAAACGATTCTCCCGCCTCAGCCTCCTGAGGTAACAGGCTGGTGCCACCACACCCAGCTAATTTTTGTATTTTTAGTAGAAATGGGTTTCACCATGTTGGCCAGGCTGGGCTCGAACTCGTGATCTCAGGTGCTCTGCCCACCTCAGCCTCCCAAAGTGTTGGGATTACAGATGTGAGCCACTGTACCCGGCCTCAACTATGATTCTATTAGAATCCCACCGGTTGTCCCAACAGCGTCCTTCCTGGTCCAGGACCTCATCCAGGACCCCACTCGGCATTTAGTCTTACAGGCTCCTCTGGACGTGCCAAGGCCTCCATCTTGCCTTGACTTTCGTGATTTTGGCGCTTCTGAAGAGCACTGGGTAGACGTTTTGTAGAGTGAGCGTCCCTTGGCTTTCAGATGTTTTCTCGCGGTTAGCCTGGGGCTCTGGACTTTTTGGAAGCGCACTGTGGGCCTGACGTTGCTCCTTCCCCATGCAGCGTGTTAGGAGGTGCGTGTGGCTGCTGCGGCGCAGTGTGCTGATGTTGACCGTGGCCGCCTGGCTGCGGCGTTGGCCAGGTTTCTGCACTGCGGAGTTACTCCTTTTCCCTTCGGGACTTTGAGCCTGTGAACATGTCCCACTCCTTCAGCTTTTGCCTGTCGATTTTTGCATCTCCGCGTGGCTCTTTCCTGCAGGAATTATGCCCGTGGTGTTGGAATGGTGATTTCACGTTTTGCTTATTCCTTTGACACTTAACGAAGGAGAATTCTTCTGTGGAGGAGAGTTGGCCCTCTTCCCTATTTACGGATTGCATTTTATTTATTTATATATTTTTGAGACAGGGTCTCGTGCTGTTGCCCAGGCTGGAGTGCATTGGCACGATCATAGCTCACGGCAGCCTCAACCTCCTGTGATCAAGTGATCTTCCCATTCAGCCTCCCGAGTAGCTGTGATTAAAGGCGCCCACCACCACACTGGCTAATTTGTGTATTTTTAGTAGAGGTGGGGTTTTGCCATGTTACGCAGGCTGGTTTCGACCTCCTGACTGCAAGTGATCCACCTGCTTTGGCTTCCCAGAGTGCTGGGATCACAGGCGTGAGCCACCGCTCCTGGCCCTCAATTGCATTTTAAATGTTCTCTCTGGAAAGCCGTCAGTGTGTGTTTTACTCTGTGCCTTGTAACGTGATGCTAGTATTCATCTTGGTGCTCAGGTGGTCCTCGTTTTGGCCATTGGGAGCCCCTCCTGTGTCCTTTCTGCCTGCTTTTGTCCTGTCAAGCCTTTCCTTCCTCTCTGGTCCTGCGGGACGGTCTGGGCTCATCTTTTATATTCCCTGCCCCAGTCCTGGAATTGACCACCTCTCCTGCAAGGAGCCCTGGTTCCTCAGAGTGGAGATGAGATTCACACACCATGGCCTGGGTGCTGGCTGTGCGCCATGCTGTTAGGGCATCGTTGCTTCTGGGTTCTCTCTGCCGACAGGCCTTGGAAATGGGAATGCTAACCCATGTGTCTGTGCGCGTCTGTGTCTATCTCACTCTATCTCACTGTCTGTCTCTTCCAAAGCTCCTGAGTTCCTACTCGTAGGGTGCTAGAGTGTTCATCTCGTGGGTCTGTCTGAGGCTTTGGGTGGCCATCCCCAACTGTAAGGGATAGACAGAGTTCCCTGGAGAAAGGAGGATCTTCCTGTGGGGCTAAAGACGTGGGTGGGAGGCAGGAAATGACCTGTCCCTTTTGAAGGTCACCTGGGGCTTGTGGCCATGGGAGAGGCGGGCTGGACCAGGCACTGAGCCATTCTGGGTCAGGTAACTTTGGCAGGCGTGCAGGTGAGAGGATCCCTTCCTTCTGGTTCAGAAACTCCTGGTTTGGAGCTCATGCCCAGCCCCAGGGCAGGAGGTGGGCAGTGTGGTCTGGTGGGGGCGCAGCCTTCTGAACCCACCTGAGGGCTGGCCCTGGGGTCTCTGGTGACTGGCAGCCCCATGGCCAAGAGCACCTCCTTTTGTGAGGTTCTTGGGCGGCCAAGTCCTGGGGTCGCTGGGCCTGTGTGCTGTGGCACCGTTGTCTCGCCCGGATTCCCGCTGGCGGTCTCTTCTTCTGCCCCACCTGCTGGCCTTGGGGGAGGGGCTTGCAGAGCCTGCACCGCATCTGCGGCTCCCTGAGCACCTGTGCCTTCAAGGTCAGCTCGTGCGGGGCAGAGGCGCAGCTCATGTGTTTTTGGGGTGTTGGTGTCCGCCGCCTGGGGCTGTCGCTGCAGGCTTCTGTCATGCTGCAGTGGGCTCCCCTTGCCAGTTCTATTCCTAGTGCCCCAGATCTGCCCAGAAGCTGCAGCAAGCTCAACGTGCTGGGCCCATGCAGGACGCGGCCAAGCCTAGAGCACCTGGGTCTTCCCTCCCCGCAATTATTAGAACTTATTTTTGGAGCAGTTTTAGATTTACAGAGAAATTGGGCATGTGGTGGTGAGAGTTCCCTTCTGTCCCCACCCCCGCCTGCTTTCATTATGGGAACATCCTGCCTAGCTCTCGGCTGGCGCGTTTGTCTCCTGATGGCTGATACTGACACGTTGTCAATGACAGTTCACACCTCATTGGGATTGCCTCTGCTCTTCTCTCATGGCCTTTTTCTGTCCCAGGGCCCCAGCCGGGATCCCTCCTCAGGCTTCTCTGGGCTGGGACCGTTTCCCACATGTTCCCTGTGTTTTGTGCCCGGACAGTGTTGGAGGGGGGTGGCCAGGCAGATGGTAGGGTGCCCCTCGACTGGGCTGTGTCTGGTGCTTTGCTCAGGCGAGCACAGGGTGGAGGCTGTTGGGAGGACCTCAGCGGTAAGGGCCCTTCTTATCACATCCTGGCAAGTATCAGGACGGGGACCATCGGCAGGACTGGGTTGGAGCCGTGTGGCCGTTGCTGCTGCCCTGACGGCCTGGCTGCAGGGGTTCCTCAGCCTCTCCCCGGGACACTGTCCCCCAGCTTCCCATCCGTGCACTCGTGGATCACTGCACAGCCCATGCATAAAGATTGGAGAGCTGCCTGGGCCCCGACCCCTCATCTTCCCTCCTGGAGGGGCAGTGGAGGTGGCCTAGCCCGGCCTCTCATCCGTTGTGGATGGGGCCAGGGTGGGCAGAGGCCTAGGCTCGTCTGTGCCTTGAGAACTGGGGCCCAGCCTCAGCCCCAGAGCCTCCAGCCTCCCAGCTTGGAGTAGGCACTTTTGGGGCCCCAGAGAGGAGGGCAGAAGGACCTGTGGTCTCAGGCAGCCTCGGGGCAGTACCGGGCTGGGGTCTGTCCAGCTGAGAGCCTCAGGGTCTGGTGGCTTCCCTGCCTTCTGGACCACGTGCTGAGGGTGAGGGTGGCCTGTCATGCAGCTGGGGAGACAGCTGTGCAGAGACAGTTATGCGTGGCAGGGGACACCCAGGATCCCGTGGGGATCTGGTGGCACCCAGGAGCAGCAGGCCACAGCAGAGAGATTTAGGTGGCTCCTGGGAGTAGAAAGGCGCTTGCCTCCCCTGGGGTCAGGGAGGTGCCCTTTGCTGCTGTGACAAATGACCACAGGCACAGCGGCTGAAGACAGCACCGGTTCATTCTCTCCCATGCCCGGAGGAGTCTGGGGCGGCCTCTCTGGGCTAAAATCACGGTGCGGGCAGGACTGTTCCTTCCGGAGACTGCCGGAGAGGGTCCATTCCTTTCCTTGTCCAGCATCTAGAGTTGCCCGCAGCCCTTGGCTTGGGGCCCTTCCTCCCCCTTCACAGCCGCAGCGCAGCCTCTTCCAGGCTCTGACTCACCCTCCATCCGGCCTCCTCTCACGAGGACGCTGTGAGGACATTCAGCTCCGTGATCATCCCCTATCTCAAGATGCCTAACTCAGTGTCATCCACAAAGTCCCTGTTGCCATGGAAGGTGAAACAGTCCCAGGGTGTGGGGTTAGGATGGCTACGTCTTCAGGAACCATTATTCTGCTGGCCACAGCTGTGTGGAGGGATTCCTGAGTGCTCAGGTCCTCGGGTTCAGCTGGTGACAGCATCAGGGGCTGGCCTGGGCAGGCGGGAGAGGTGGTGAAACCCTTTGCAGGGCACTTAGCTGCTGGTCTGGAGCAGGGGAAGAGGTGCAGCCCGCGGCCCAGCACCTGCTCTTTCCTACCTGGGGCGTGGCCTGTGGGAAGATACGGTAGTTGGATGAATGAGCTGTGCGCAGTGATTTTAAAAAGCAGATTAAAATAACAGGAAATGTCAGAGCTCATTGCGTGCTGTAGGCCATTTATGAAACTTGCATTAGTTATTTATTTTTTGAGACAGAGTCTCACTGTGTTGTGCAGGCTGCAGCCTTGAACTCCTGGGCTCAGACGATCCTCCTGAGGAGCTGGGACCACAGGCATGTGCTATCACGCCTGGCTGTTTTAAATTTTTTGTAGAGACCGTATCTCACTATGTTGGCCAGGCTGTTGAGACTTTTGGCCTCAAGTAACCCTCCCTCCTCATCCTCCCAAAGTGCTGGCATTACAGGCATGAGCCACCACACCACTTGGTGTTATTTGTTTGTTTATTTATTTTGAGACATAGTCTTGCTCTGTTGCCCGGGCTGGAGTGCAGTGGCGCGATCTTGGCTCACGGCAACCTCTGCCTCCCGGATTCAAGTGATTCTCCTTTCTCAGCCTCCCAAGGAGCTGGGACTACAGGTGTCTGCCACCATGCCTGGCTAATTTTTTTGTAATTTTAGTAGAGATGGTATTTTACCATGTTGGCCAGGCTGGTTTTGAACTCCTGACCTCGTGATTTACCCACCTTGGCCTCCCAAAGTGCTATTACTACAGATGTGAGCCACCGCGCCCGGCCACTTGGTGTTATTTCAGGATCTTGGTGAGTTGTGGAAAGTGTGCAACAGGCCGGGTGTTGTTGGATTGTGCCACTGTGCTCCAGCCTGGAGGACAGAGCGAGACTCCAGCTCAAAAAAAAAAAAAAAAAGCGTACAACAAAACCAGGGCCCCAGGGGTTGAGCTTCTCTGCCCCGGAGATCAGGCCCCCTGAGGGGACCCTAGAGTTGCTTCTGAAATGTGAGTTGGCATTAGCTGAGCAGAAGGAAGCAGAGGGCAGCCTGAGCTGAGAGCCAGCATGGGCCGGGCTCTGAGATGGGGGCCTGCAGGCCTGGGCACCCACTGAGCTCCAGGTGTGCCAAGCCCAGTGGGAGGTACAGGTCAGATTGTGAGTCTTTTTTTTTTTTTTTTAAATAAAGAAAGAGAAAAGAAGAAAGAAAGAGTGAAAGAAAGAAAAAAAAAGAATGTAAGAGAGAAAGAAAGCAGAAGAGAAAGAGGGAGAGAGAATGGGATTCTTGTTCTATTGCCCAGGCTAGAATGCAGTCTAAAAATGGGTATTAAAAACCTCTTTTATGTCAATAATTGTGCTTAAAAATGGAGACAGGAAGGAATAAGGGATGAAAATAACAAACAAGCAGCCAACCAATATTTTATTTAAACCTGTGAAATGCTATGCAATCACTGAGGAGTGATTTACTTCCAATTATGTGGTCACTTTTTAAATAGTTGTAATGTGATACTGAGAAAAATGTATGTTTTGTGGATTTGGGGTGGAGAGTTCTGTAAATATTTGTTAAGTTTACTTGTTTCAGGTCTGAGTTCAAGTCCTGGATATCCTTGTTAATTTTGTATCTCATTGATCTAATATTGACATTATAATGTTAAAGTCTCCCATTATTATTGTGTGTGAGTCTAAGTCTCTGTAAGTCATTAAGAACCTGCCTTATGTATCTGGGTGTTCCTGTATTGTGTGCGTA
>CAUYLG010032556.1:0-48064 GCA_963573385.1 Cacajao melanocephalus | reverse complement strand
CCGTCATCTACATTAGGTATTTTTCCTCATGTTAGCCCTCCCTGATCTTCCCACCCCCTTCTATACCTCCCTTAATCCCCCCACCCCCGACAGGTCCCGGTGTGTGATGGTCCCCTCCCTGTGTCCATGTGTTCTCATTGTTCAACACCCACTTATGAGTAAGAACATGCGGTGTTTGGTTTTCTGTTCCTGTGTTAGTTTGCTGAGAATGATGGTTTCCAGCTTCATCCATGTCCCTGCAAAGGACATGAACTCATCCTTTTTTATGGCTACATAGTATTCCATGGTCATCAATATTTTACAAAGCTTCCATGCACTCAAAGTTGAGAACCGCTCATTGTCATAAAGTGCAAAGTACTTTTGGCAGTTTTAATATCTCCTTTATAGTTTACTTTTACCCCATTTTTGACTTAGGCAACACTATCCTCATTGATTACAGAAGGGTAACTTTTTTCAGAACCATAATTTACAATAGTTTAAATCATAATGTAAATATATTATATATATATAATTGTCTTTCACTAATTAATTTAACATTTACTTATTGTGCCTACATTGAGCCAGAAAACGTTTTCATTGTCAAGCATTGTACTGGTAAATAAAACTTGCAGAAAGTGCTTGAAATGAAGTAATAGAGAAATATTAGGGATGATGGGACTAGCTGGAACATATTTCTGTATGGGATGCCTCTTTGAGGAAGTCACAGTTAAAAACAGATTAGGAGGAGGAGAAGAGAACATTATTAGGTTAATTTAGTAGTTCCAGAGAGGCCACTATATGCTAGAAAATGCAGCTATAAAGATATACAAGATGCGGTTTCTGTCTTCTAGAAACTCACAGCTTCGTAGAGAAGGTAAATAAGTACATTGATAATTAAACACAAGACAGATGTTAATACAGATATGTACCAACTGCCATGGGGGCACAGAGTTAGATAAATCTTCAGAAGGTAATCTTGGAAAAACTTAGAGAGCTTCATGAGTTTGCACAGGCTCTATACACAGGGCTGTGTAAATCTTCCAATTTTAGCACATGTGCTATAACACCTGCTCTTTCTGCGTTGTTACGTTTGATCCTGGGATGGAAAGCGATTGTAATTTTCTCTCATTAACTCCTCTTTATAACATTCCATATGCGTATAGATACACATATGCCTATGTCTCTAACAAATAAAAAATAATTATAATGAATCTCTAGGTCTATACTTGAGAGGGGGGAAAAGGACTTATTTTTATGAATAGGAAAAGTCCAACATGTTTTAAGTTGATGGCTGAGGAGTTTATGTTTGTCCATGTCCAGTTTAGCAAGAGTTTATATGAATTCAGGCATCTGAAAGTTTTATTTTTTCCCAAGTTTAGAGTTCCAAATATTTGATCACCAAAGTATCGTGATAATTGCTTCTGTCTAAAAACATCTAGCATCTACAGCTCTGATTTTTTTTTTTTTGCTTTACTGATGGCTTGGATATGGATAGGGCAATAGATTACTTATAAAATCACCCTGCAGGCCAAGGGACTATTACTCCAATTGGATCTTTATGCTGTTAGGGTGTCCTTAGTGTGTCTTTCCTCACAGTAAATGTTATGATATAGTTTAGTTATCAGAAGGATACTACTCTTTGGTGTTCAAATAATTAGACCAATAGCGAGGTTAACAGAAAATAAATTTAAGTTGTTGAGCAAATGACTCCCTTATGATCCTTTTTATCTGGTTGTCCAATGTATTTTCTATGAGAAATAATGAATCATCTCTTTCTAGGCTTCATAAATTCCTCTAAATTTTTAATTGAGCTCTAGCTCTCATTTTCCCGGGTTTCTGTTTTCGTGCTGGATACTGCTGTCTGCCAATTCTATTGCTCCATTTTCACAGAATGGCAGTTTTTTTGTGTGTGGTTTCAACTTATGCGGCTAAAATCCACATGACTTTCCCAGGTTCCCTTATAATAAAGGGTGCTCATACGATACTTTCCTAGTAAGCAAGTGGAACTCAGTAGGTGACGCTGCTGGCACAGCTGTTATTTTCTCAATAAAATACAGATTTGCAAGTACATACCTTTTGCCCTTCACCTTTCACCACTGCTTTTCTGGAGAAAAGGACTGATGACCAGTGAGGGGAGTCACATCTTGGAACCATGGGGGCTGAGATCATATTCTAAAGAGAATGCATTAGAGTTAGATGATGCTTCATTCTGTAATGACTTCCTTGATCCACCATCTGAGAACTGGACTGCTCAACTCTGGACTTCTTAGTCTATGTAAGCAATAAGCCCCTACTGAGTTGAATCATTGAGGACAAATTTTGTTACCACTGACTGAAGGCATTGATCACTGATAAACTACTCTTCATTTTGTCTAGGTCAACATTTCAATATTATGGAAAAAGAGATTTTGGAGTGAGATGTGCTTGAATTAAAATTCCAGTTCTGCTTCTTATTAGCCATGTGATCTTAGGCAAGTTATTTTACTGATCTGAGTTAGTTTTCTTATATCTAAAACAGAAATAGTAATACTTTGTTTTTAAAATTATTACAATATTAAAAGAGATTGTATATATCAAGGCATTTTAAAATATCTAATAAATAGCCTTCCTGGCATCATGTTCTGAAAAATGATTATTGTTGTCATCCACAAATATTTGTTAATTCTGTGCTAGATAAAGCTCTCCACTTGAAACATACTCAAGCTAAGTTCCTAAAATTCTTATCTCATTGCACAATATAAAGCACAGAAACTAAACTACGAATATATGAGCCCTTGTTTTCTCATAAACAAGAGTCATAAAAATAAAATATAGATCTTAAACGTTTGTTTTATTAAAGTAAGGCTGCCTGATTTATATTCTGTCCTTAATCTCTATTTCCCTGAAATTGACATCAGAAAAATACCCATGGGGAAATAAATGAATGAATATTGGCTACAACAACACACAAAATATTGGATTTTTAAAATGAAATAAAATAATTTCTGTTAGAATAGAGTAAAATTCCCTTCATCTTAGGAGGTAGAAAGTCAGGAAGAGAATTAAGGAATTTGGACTCCAGTACCCTTGGGTTCTAAATTCAGTTTTATCACTTACCAGCTAGCTGTGTGACCTCAGCCAGTTTCTAAGTTAGGAAGCTTCAGTTTTTATTCAATGGAGCTATAGTAAATATTTAAAAAGATTACATATGTTACATATATGATATAATTTTTAGCACAAAACAGGTATTTAATTTTTAAAAAGCTGTTATTGTTTTAAATAAATATAACAGAAGAACAGATATTTATCCTATTGTGGCCATGGGTCATTCTGAAGCAACTGTGCTGCTGGCCATAAAATCTCATATTACAGTGGGTTACAGAGCCAGTAGCTTTTCCAGAGTCACTTTATTACACTGTGCAAATTTACAATCCAGAAAGCCCAAGCTTGTTTTTGAGGCCATAATCAGCTACTGCTGAATATTACTAAAACATTGCAAATTGTTTCTAAATCCTTGACAATTGAAAAGTAGTTCAACACATGGAAATTCCTTAAAATGGTCTTCCTCTACCACAGATTGACAAGAAATGAGAAAATGACCTTTACGAATCTTGAAAATAATTTATTTTTAAATTCCTTAGGCAGATATTTCTTTTCTATTAAAGGAAAAAAGGAAGGAGGGAAGGTAGGAAGGAAGGAAAGAAGGAAGGAAGGAGGGATGGAAGGAGGGAAGGAAGGAGGGAGGGAAGAAAGGAAGGAAAGAAGCAGGCCAGCGCTTACATCAGAAGATGTTTGAGGGAAAATTGTCTACAGCGGAACTTCCCTAAAATATCTCTCTGCCTGTTGGGTGACTGAGAAGGTCTTCTCTGTACTGGGGATTCTGTACTGTACTGATGAGCCCACCTTTGCCAGTTTCCTGAAGGCAAATACCTGAAGGCAATCACTTGTCCATGGGTACAGGTAGAGGATGCAAAAATAACACACACAGCTGAGTTGGTTCCATCCACTGCTACAAATGGTAAACAACCAAATGAAATGTTTTCTTCACAATTGTCATCAATTACTTATGAGCAAAGATTTTGTAGAATGCCTTAGAGAATCCGAATTATTAATGGCAAATTATGACATCATGCCAACAAAATTTTTAAAAAATCATTAATGAATATGCTGACACACTGTTGTTATCTAAAATACGTGTCTATGAAGAATGCTACTGATAATCGTCATTTCTTTGAGAAAACCATCTGTCAGTGTGATATGATAGAATGCAGTTTTACTAGGCATAGCACTTTTAATGATCTAACTAGAACTTTGAAGGATGTGTTGCAGATAATGCATGCAGAGTATTTGTTGATGAATCAGATTCCAAGACATTATATACCTCCCACACCCACCCACTCTCTTAAAAAAGAAATGGGTGAGGATGAAATAATTTTCTTTTTGAGATGCGGTAAAACGGATGGGATTTGTATGCAATCGTTATTTTTCTTAGAGCCCTTTACTCTCCTAAATTGCAATCACAATTATAGTAATTCTGCAGACGATTTTATTTTTGAAATGGTTATTTTTCTTAACACTCACAGAAGTTACTTTATTTTATTATTTATTTATTTTTATTGAGACAGAGTCTTGCTCTGTCACCCAGGCTGGAGTGCAGTGGCACAACCTCTGCCTCCAGATTTAAGGGATTCTGCTGCCTTAGACTTCGGAGTAGCTGGAATTATAGGTGCATGCCACTGGGCCTGGCTAATTTTTGTATGTTTAGTAGCTATGGGGTTTCACCATGTTGGCCAGGCTGTTCTTGAACTCCTGACCTCAGGTGATCCACCCGCCTCGGCCTTCCAAAGTGTTGGGAACCACCGTGAGTCACCATGCCCAGCCTCAGAAGTTAATTTAGCCTTTGATAAAATAGAGCATCCCTGACAACACCATAATTTGTCTTCATATCTGCAATGGGAATGTGAACTGATTGCAGTTATAAAGACAAGAAGATAAACAGCTTCATAGAAGTGCTATTTGAACAAGGTCTTTGAGATGAACCAGAACTGGCTAAACAGAGTACATATGAAGGAAAAATCCAGGCAGAAACAACGACATAGGTAGAGTCTTGGAACTGTGATCAAGAAGGGCATGTTCAGTGAATAGTGAGAAATTTCTTATACTTAGACTACAGAGGCTAGGCAGAGAAGTGGAGAGACACAGTCAAGTAGGGGAAGAAAGACAGGCCTAGAAAGATACATTGGAGACATATCATGTTATCATAACTAATCCTAACAACATCAGTGACAATTTGATTGAATTTCTGTGGAAGAATTTTTCACATATATATGGATAATCTACTGATTGGGAGTGATTAAGGTGGAGGGGAGAGCAGATGGGGACAAACCCTATGTTTTTGGGAGACTGGCTGGATTGTGGGGACAATTAGCCAAGAAAGGGAACACTGAAGGAGAAGCAAGGTGAGGAAGAGAGATAAAGTTCATTTCAGACACATTGAGTTGGAAATTTCTATGAGGCACCAGGAGCATGTCTTTTTTTAGGCTCACTACCTTTCTGACTCATCCTACTCAGAATCAATCAAGAAAATGTTGTTAGATTCATTTTCCAAGCTTTAAACCTGATGTCGGAAGCCAGGGGAAACCTTATGTCTTAAGTAAGGTGAATAAAAATGCCTATAAATACTAGGATTGTGGAACACATGAAGGACAAAAGTCATTGAGACTTTTAAGACTAATGACACAGAACATAAAAAGAAATATGGCTCTTGTCTCCCCCTGGCCCCAGGACCGGTGCAAGAGATGACTGGGTAGGAAGCAAGCTCGGGGCTCCTCAGGCATGCCTTTTCTCACTCTGCCAATCCTCCAGACTCCCTGGGGCATAGAGGGGTAAGTCAAAGACTGGCTTGAGAACTGACAAAGGAGCTTCTACAAGTTATGGCTGCCTGAATCTGGACTTATTAAATGAGATACCTGGGTATCAGGAGCAGGAGTATGCTTTAATATCTCTATAGGTTACAAAAATAACAACATTTGTAATAACTAACACTTAGTGGATGCTTATGGCAGTCCCTTTCTAAGTGCTATACATAGATTAACACAGTTAATCCACCTTACAACTTTGGAACCCTGAAAGATTAGTTTGAAAGATTTAGCCACCAGTGAAGTAGTTTGCTCTAGCTCACTCATATCCACTTATCCTTGCCATAGAAGGTAAGTGACCTTGTGAACACTGTTTGCACATTTTTCTCATATGCTAAAAATATACAATTGCTTAGTCATAACACAATTATTGTGGAAAGTAACCACATAGTGAGAATAATAACATATTGTAGATTTATAAGTGCTGCCGCGCTATTGTATTTTTACCAACATATTCAACAAGAAACATTTGTTCAAATGCCTGCTATTTATTGGACTGCATGCTAAGTGCTCAGGATAAAGAAGTAAAGTAATATATGGTCTCCCTGACCTGGAGGAATTAATAGAAAAAAAGTAAACACCAATCTTTCATTTCATTTGTCACCAACATTTATTCTACTCTCTAAATTTGTATCCCCAAAGGGTCCCATTGCTCTCATGTGACAATCCCATAGAGTTTAAGGTCCTTTAAGTCCTACATTAATTCCTTGATCTATAGCTATATCTATATATAATCTTTATATCACCCGCATCACTGCAATGATGGCTCCTTCCCGGCTCCTGCTCCCAATCTCAAGCCCCAAGACATCTATAGAGGGGAATTTGAAATTACATCAAGTATAATAGAGCCAGACTGGGAAAGCTGGAACAAATAGAGTTCTAAAAGACAAATATTGCTGGCAATCAAAGCCTTAATCAGGCCAAGTAGTTAAATCAGTGAAAGTAATAACCAAGAAGCAGCAGGATTATGTAAAGCAAAGTTGAAAATGAAGATCTAGTGAGGCACGTGGACCAGACACCCAAATAAAGGGGAGAGGTTCCTTAATCACAGAATGGAACTGGAGGACAAGGATTGGTGGGCAGGGGAGAATGAAAAGGTGTTGATGCTTTCTTTATTATGGCTTAATGTAAATAGTATTCAGCTTTGATAACGTATAAAAATTGGGGGAAAGGATAGAATGCCAAATTAGAAAGTGAGGATCCAAAAAGTATTCTGCAAAACTGGATATTTCAAATAAGAGTGGCCAAATAGCAAAAAGCCAGAGTTGTCTCAGAGTGAAAGGCCACTAAAAATTTTCCCTTTTTTTTTTTTTTTTCGCTATTTGCCCTTAATTAACTCTTGAGAGGGGCAAATTGTTTCCGAAGTATCATATAACAAGTAATCAGACTCTTCCTATTGCAAAAATGTGGTTAGAATCCAATAGGAAAGTACCTTAGGAAAATAGATTTCATCTCCATATAATGATAATAATACAGTAGTTACATTTATTTATTCAGAAATATTAACTAAGCACCTACTATAAGGCCAGGTTCTGCTCTAGGTGTCGAGGATATAGCAGTTAATATAACAGACCAAAATGTCTGCTCTCATAGAGTTTTCATTCTAGTGAGGTGAGACAGGCAATAAACATGAGTAATTTATCAAGTGGTTTGAGGGGTGAATAAGTGAGATGGAAGAGCAGGCTAGGAGGGTGGGGAGTGCTAGGGGCAAGGAGTGATTATAATTACGTAGAAGAGTCATTGGAGAGTGTAAGAAAGTCAACCATTCTGATACCTGAAAAGAACTTTCCCAAGGGAAGCAATGGCCAATGCAAAGGATGGAGGCAAGTATGTAAGGTTAATAAGAGGACTGGTGTGGTCGGAGAAGAGAGGGAGGGAGTGGGTGGTGGGAGAGAACAGATGAAGGGGAGAAGAGAGGGAGGAGGAGAGAGGGCAGGTCACGGCGCTGTGTGTTTCTGAGGGATTTGGAATGAAATGAAGAGACACTGGGGAGTTTCAAATATAGGAATAATGTGATCTGACTTCCCTTTTAACATGATGGCTGGGAAACTAGACCATGGAAGACAAAAGTGGCAGTAGGAGTGTCAGATGAGAGTCACTGAGTGTTTCCTAAGCCCCTGTTCCAATGCTATAGATTGTGCATGAGACGCAATCATAAGACTTTGAGGAATGCAACTACATTTTACAGATGAGGAACTGAGGCTCAGGGAAACAACAGTTCCAGATTCCACTGCTGATAAGGTCTGTCGAACTCTTAAAATCATGCTTTTAGGTGTTTTCTATAACATTATGAATTTATAAATACAGATGTTCTACAAATATGCACCTGCATCTGTGAGGATACAAGGAGTGAGCAAGAGAGACATGGTCCACGTTCTTAGGCAGAGCCTACTGGAGGAGCTGGACATTTAGAAATCTATCAAATTAACAAACATATAATAATAAATTATGACTAATACTCTAGAGGAAAATACAAGGTGTGTTACAAAAATGCATAAAAGAATTTAGGTGAAGAAGTTATGAGAGGCAAGGCCTTGCAACAGAAGTGACAATTAAGCTGAAACCTGATGAAGACAAAGTTATTCAAGGAAAGAAATCAGGAAAGATGATTTCAGGCAAATGTGTTAAGGCAGCAAAGAGATTCAACTTTCCAGGAAGTTTAAACTGAGGAAATGCCAGTGACATTCAGAGGAGGAGGATGGTGAGACCTGCGGTAGGAACAGTAGGTAGATGTCAGGTCATGCAGGGTGTGGTTGGCCAGAGTTGGAGTTTGAATTTTACTCTAAACGCTATGGATGTGTTTTAAACAGCAAGTGACATAATTTGATTTGACTTTTTCAGGATTACTTTGGATTTGTCAGAAGAGAGGTTGTTTGCTCCCTTAAGATGTTCCTTTTCCTGGGGCCATTTTTGGGGGGTTGGCAGGCCCCAAAGCTAAAACAACAAAATTAAGATTTTTGATTCTGAAGAAGAACTGGAGATATTTCTAGGAACAGTAAAAGTAAGTGCAGCTCGACAGTAGAGAAAGTCTTCTAACTGATGTTCACCTGCCCTCTGCACTTCCCACCACCAGGCGTATTTAGGTAGATGATAACCCAATAGAACCAAACGAATATCACCCCAAAGGAGGAAATGAGGAGCAAACATGGGAGAGTCGGGATTGAAAGGACAGGGGTTAAAGGGAAGAGAAGACATGCGTAATAGGATTGTTTTGTAATGAATGGGAAAGACATGCTGCCAGAACAGCAGTCATAAAAAGCAGAGACCAAAGGACCCCCACCTACTGAGGAGCCCCGGAGGAGGATGAGTTGAAAGAGCAGAGGAGCCGTTCTCCATGGATTGGATCATTGTAAAAGACAATTATTTAAATGAAATTGAAGGTGTCTCAGGTAATAGCAACTACAACAGAAACCCTTATTGACGTTACAATATTGATCATGACTTTGCTAAATTTAGCCAATGTCCAAAGTAACTGCAAGTATAAACTCATTAATACTCACAGGAACACTGTGGAGTAGGGACTATTAGAGTCCTTTTAAAGAGGAGTTGATGGAGGTACAATGATATCAGGAAACTCTCCCAAGGTCACTAAGTCGGAAAGTGGTGTTTATGTATACCTCATGCTTTCTATTACCTTTGCAACATTCATAATAGTTTTTCCTGTTCATTTTAGTTTCAGGATTCATGTCCATTAATGGGTTTATTTATTTATTTTTTTGAAGTCATGTAGCTTCATTAGCAAGAACACTTGGATAAGACTATAGATAAATATAATGTACAATTGCAGAAAACTGTGTCTTTCACAGCCCTCTCTGGTTTGTTTCCACTCCACTCCAATCAGTTGTAGGGACATGGATAGCTCTTCAGGGTTAATGATGAATTACTAATGTAATTGTGTATTTCAAAGACCAGTAATAGTTCTAGTACCAGGCAGATGATATACCTCTTACATATGATTGTTTTAGTTTTGACTGATGTTTAATCCTATTTTTAGAGTTTTCAAGAAATGTATTTTAGTTTTTGTTTTTCCAAGAAACTATGCTATTTAAGATCAACTGATGAAACTGGAAAATAGCTGCCATGAAGACAGTCATTACTGTTAGGGAATGTAGAGCATGAATCTGAAATGAAGATCAAGCTCTTCTTTTCCTTATTAAAGCAAAATTTTCTGCATTGGTTGAATGCTTCCCTGAGTCATTATGAAATTTAGCCACTTAATCGATAATATGGAAATATTTAGAATGTTCAAAAAGCAAACATTACAGGAGGCATCAGCACCTAGAAAAACGTCTACCTTTCATTTCAACAATTACAATTTTTGTAGAGATTTCTAATATATTTGAACCCATAACCAATATATTGGTTAGAGGTCCAGAGTGAATACCAAAATACTTTGTTAAGATTCCTGCTTTCTGACCCAAGTATCATTGTATTCACTACGGATCTAATCAATATAATTTTATCAACAAACACAGTCTCTATTATGTGCAAAACAAGGGCTTGGTACAAGGAAAATAGAGACAACAGATGTTTAAGGATGGGAGGGGGTAAGTAGACCAAAACATATCTATAATTCAAAACAACATGTAATTCAAAACAAAGGAAGTAATGTTTATAAAATATGTTGAAAGATCGATCTGTGGGGTTGCAAAGAAGGTAAGTTAATAAGCATAAAGATTTCCTGAAGGAGGTGCTATTCAGTAGAATCTTGAAGAATAATCTGGATTTCAAGTGTACAATATCTGGCAAACATTAAGTCCCCAAGAAATATTGGCTATATGAGTGAAGTTAAAAATCTAGTGGGGAATAAAATAAAAAAGAAGGTCTCAGGGTTCAGGAAGTGACAAATGGGGATAGTATTTCAGACTGAGACAGATCCTTCCCTGCTCACCTGCTCCTTCTAGCAAGAACTTACACCAATAGCGAGACTGTCAAAAAAGTTTAATTGAAATCACGTTTTGACTGTCAGATAGTGAAGAAACATTTGGCTATTATATGACACATTGAAGAAATGTGGTGTTCAGAAGAATTTGCAAACATAATTTAGAAGATATGATTGTTTTCTTTCTCTGTCTTAGGGGATGATTTTACGATCCATTCAGCTGAACAAGTGGGATTCCTAGAAATGGTCCCTGGCATTTCCCTCTTTTCCAGGCTTCCATGAGCTCTGCTGATGCTATGTCCTAATGCTGCTAAATAATCCACTTTTTTTTTTCTGCATCTTTACCACCTCCGATAAAGTCTTTTCTCACTTTGGCTTTTAAAAATTCCTTCTTCCACATCCACCCATGCTCTTTCAATTATGTTTTTACATTGCAACCAAAGTGATCTTTTAAAAGAGCTGATCTTTTTTTATGCTGAAACTTGCAAGAAGCTCCTTCTTAACATGGTACAAAAATCCTCCAGTATTTATTCCCTGCCTATAAATCTGGTCTTACTTCACACCATTTTCCTATATCATTATACAATTTCTTTCGCAGGACTAATCACCATTTACATTTCTATATTCTTGTGTCATTAATTTCTCTCTTTCTTACCAGGGGAATCCACATACATACTCTGTGAACTCTAACTTTGTGTGCCAGTGATGTGATTCTCAGAAGTTCTTTAAACATTATCCCTAGGTTTATCATCTGAAAGACGGAGAAGGAGAAGAAAAAAAGAAGTCCTCTAGGTGGTTACAGGTTACATGGAATAATACGTGCAAGAATTCTTAAAACAGTGCTTGACACATAGTACACGCTCAATAGATGAGAAAACTACTAGCTAAGGAATGCAAATTCTATCAGTACATGTATTAAAATTTGTTTGGCACATCAGTGCTTTGCATAAGGCCTATCACAACTGTTTAATTCCTCGGTAACTCTTTGTCGATTAAATAAACAATAAAGAATACAAACATAAAAGTGAACATTTGATTACACCATGTAATACTTATGAAATTAAAAGTATAGTGTAGATATCTGAAATATCGACAAGGAAGTACAGCTAACTTCTGTTTCTGGGTGCCTTACAAGATGATGATCTAAGTGTAAATCCTTAACCTGCAGGCCAAGAAACAAAAATTTTGGCAGTATTCTTATTAAGCTGATGGTTTTCCATAATTAGAGTCACAAGAGATGATTATTAAAACAGTTATAAGTGTTTTTCTTTAAAATGAGATATTTATTTTTTATTTTACTTTTTGAGACTGAGTCTCAGTCTGACACCCAGGCTGGAGTATAGTAGTGTGATCTCGATTCACTGCAACCTTCGCCTCCTGGGTTCAAGCAATTCTCCTGCCTCAGCCTCCCGAGTCGCTGGGATCACAGGTGTCTGCCATTACGCCCAGTTAATTTTTGTATTTTTAGTAGAGATGGGTTTTCACCATGCTGGCCGGAATGGTCTCCATCACCTGACTTCGGGTGATCGGCTCGCCTATTCCTCCCAAAGTGCTGAAATTACAGGTATGAGCCACTGTGCCTGGCTGAGATATTTATACAGTGTAAAAACCAATTAATATTTTGGTTAGTACATCCCTTCCTTTTTAGGAAAGTACATGTAAAAACCAAATTATAAGAAATGTATTCATTGAGCATGGAATAAGAGCAAAGGGAGCAGTTGGATGACCTTTATAATTAATGGCATCAGGCTTATGAAATTGTGACCCAGCTATCTTTTCATTAGTGATACAGCAACCGATGGACAGATAATCTCTTCCTGGATTGTTCTGACTCAGTCTTCCTCTTGGTGATCGCACATGTCTTGCTAGACAATCTGTAGGCCACTTGTTTGTATTCACGTTTTCTTTTTTTTTTTTTTCCCAAACTATTGCTTAGATTCTACTCACTATGGCTAGATTTAAGTCCTAAGGAAACAACTTAATCATTTTTGTAAGAGACTTAGACATTTCCCAGATCTCTCATAGTTCTACTGATTTGTTTTACTTTGGCTTTGTTATTATTTTGTTCGTCTTTTAATTTATTTTAACCAAGAGATAATTTCATCCTTTATGTTAGGGTTTTACTACTCTCACCTGTGCATTCTGGAGTCACTTACTGATGCCTACAATATGCCAAATATTACCCTAACGCTCAAAAAACCTAATATTTTAAAAATACCTTCTCATTTCAATTTTGAACTAATTTTTACATAGGAAGGATTACTTAGTTGTTGGTGTCATTGTTGTTTTTAATATTTACTAATTATGATAATCAAAGAAACCTTTCAAAATTCAATTTTGGGAGGTTTGTAGAATAACTGAGAAACACAAGAAACAATGTAAGACTTGGTGGCAGCATTTCAGAAATACCTAAACTAGAGATTTACTTGCACAGAACCTCAGAGAAAAGCGTGGATGCTACTTTCTTTAATTTATGGGCAGTCAGAATTGAAATTTTTTAACAAATGAAATGAATGTCGCCTCTTTATGAATAAACCTTCACAAATTAATTTAAATATTTTAATTTTCCTTACCATTAAACAATAGGAAGAAATGTCATTTCATATTTTTAATGAGTATTTATTTGAGAGGTGGCTTTAAAGCTAGTGTTAGGTATCATAAAATTTCCATCCATTTGGACTAAATAAGGAGAGGAAGCTAGTTTGAATTTAATGAGAGGTCTGAAATAATTTTTATTATTTTCAAATGTAGTGGTAGCTAAATCAGGCTAACTCCATGCCCTATTAGTGAGATATAGCAAAGGATTTGTAGTTAGCATATTGGTTACTTTAAAATGCCGTTAATATCTAAACACAAGCTTGGAAGACATGTTAAAAATAGTTATGGAAACAAATAGAATTTCTACTATTGATTTTTCAAAGCTATTTTTCAATATCACACAAAATTATATTTTGTCAAAGAACCATTTCAAATTGTCATAAGTTTCAGATTTGTAAGGCGTAACTAAAAGCTTTACACTGATTTTGTAGGTGGAAAGTAGTTTTTTTTTTAAATAGTAGCTTTATGTGTTTAATGATCTTTCCGATTTTTAATGCCTGCACATTCCTAATTACAGTTACAATTACGGGCTCAGTTAAAGTTGAATGCTTGATTATGTGGGAGTATTTCAGGCAATAAGTTAGATATTTTAACTCAGTAATTGCCAGGGATTAATTCTATTTTTTACAGATTGTTTTTTGTTTGAATTTGAAAAGTTAGCTTATTATTTCCTTGAACTGTAATTGCCTCTAAATTATGCACAAGGCTTTCAGTTCTGAGTTAATTATATCCTAGTGCACTCTTTTAAATCAAACTTAGAAATTTCAAGGTGCACACATCATAAGAATTCGTTAAGTCCTTTAACATGTGACTGGATAAAGAACTGCCATGCATGATTGATGACAGTAGGCTTTTGAAGTTCTTTCAGTTCTGTGGTGCCAATCATTAAAGGCATTAGAAATTCATCTCTACTGCAGAATTTATGGAGATTCAAAAAATTAAAATTATGCTGTTGAGTCTCCAGTCAATACCTTTTAGTCCAGCTTCTTTGAAAAACAACAAGCTTCTGGTGTGAATTATATTTTATAAATGTAGGTATAGAAATCAGCAGGAGAAAACCATTTTTTAAACCTGCATTCATTATAAATCTAAAACCCAAAGCCAAAACGCCTTCATAAAAAATAGAGTGAGAAATCTTAGGGCAAAGTTGGGACATGTTATGATCATGCTACAATTGATATCTAAAATAAGTAGGTGATTATAATGAAATGTTCTTTATTTATCTGTTCATTCATTTAAAAAATGGAATAGAGTTCTTACTTCATAGTAAGTGGACAATACTCATTCACTTTTCATTCCTTCTGATTCTATGTAGAAATAAAAATTGGGATTTTTAAAGTATAAATCCTAAATAACAACATGAACTATGAGACAAAATTGGGGCATGAGAAGGGAGAGAGATAAATTCATTTCTGGAAGATTGAAAGCAGTTGGAAATATATTGACATGTTTCAAGGCAAAATAAAACAAATCAAACTATATTTCCCAACATGCACAATGGAATTTTAGGAGAGGCAGGAGTTTACCTTTGAGGGTAAAGGCAAGAGAGACTAAAAGACTAAAAACATGAGGCTAATCAATACTGTCTTTTATACCGTTGCTCCCCTGAATATCTACTTTTAACTCTTCTATAAATCAAAAAAGACACAAACTGGCATTATGCTTACCAGTAGCAGCATTGTGGATAATGCTGATAAATTTAAAATATCATACATTAAGAAAAACACTTTTAAACACAGTTTTTGAGACTTAAGTATGATCAAGGGTGAACGTGAAATAGATATTTTTAGACTTGCAAGAATTCCTAAATTTTACTTTTCCTTTACTCTTTCTGAGAAAGTCATTTGAGGAGGATACATCAGTATAATAGAAGATAAAACCGAGAAAGAAATGTTATGAGATAAAGGCACTAGCCTTGTAATGAAATAGTAGTGATGTTAAAATAAGACCTTAAAAGCCAGTCTCGCGACCGGACCTAACTGCTTAAAGGGTAAGGGATGGGGCAGAAATTTGTATTCAGAAAAAGGACGTTTTCAGTGAAAGTCAATGATGAAAATAAAGCCCTCGTTAGACACATTTTGATGAAATCACAGGACACGAAAGGCGAAAAAGTTCAACACCCTTGCTCCTTATAGAAAAAACAATCCTTTCATAAAGTCTTATTTCTACAAGCCCATCACTGGATATGTACATCCAGTTATGTAGTTTTAACTAGTCATATTCCCTCTCATGTTCTAGGTGCCTGCAATGCTAATGCTAATTGCATTTGTTTACGCCAGCTTCTCTGTCTAAATGCTTTTCTTTCATCAGTGCTTCCTAGATATGTCTGGGGACTATGCTATAGCTAATGCCCATATACCATTTAATAGAAAACTCAGTTGTTAGCTTGAGTTACGCATTCCTCACACCCAGGCTGAGAATGACATCCATTTTCTGTCTCTCCATCATTCCACCTTCTGTAGTAGTGTCCAGCTCACAAGGTACTACAAACCTCTACATATTAGTTCCTACATATTAGGACTGTGTCATGTTTAGCAGTGAGGTCCCAGTGCCCAGAGTAGTGCAGACATATAGTCACTGAACAACAGAAGCTTATTAAATTGGAGTAAGCCATTTAACACAAAACAGTCAGAAGTAAACTCATTTTTTTTTTCTGAACCACCCAGGACATGCTCCAAACTCTATGACATTTTGGGTCCCTGCGAGTCCTCTTTGGTAATGACAAATGCTTATTTCTCTGCCTGCTCTATCTTTCACTCAGAGGGAGACTGAAGCACATTCCCTTAAGTTACTAAACTATTTTATTACAACTAAATCTTTGTGTAGGAACACGGTCACGTGCCAAGACACAACTTCTCAACAGGGGAAAAATGAGAGAATACATCTCTTTGTCTTTACCCTACAAAACTGTGGGGTTTATTTTCTTTTCTGTCATGTCCTAGGAACCTCTACTGACAAATATTTAAAACAACAGCAATACACAAGAGAATGTAACCTTACAGGAGTCTCAGTTACTGAGCCTGATTGGTTATACTTTCTACTCCATTCCCATCCACGGTGTGAGGTTCTGATAAGTAAGCTGTGCAATTCTCTTTGTCCCAGTGAATAAGCTTTTTGTTAGACACTCACCCACAAAAACATATGAGCATGATAATGATTAGTCATATTGGATCATTAAGTCTTAGCGAGTCATTACCATAGGAAATCTGCCTCTTAAAAGAATTCATATTATTTGGTCAAGCACTCTGGAGATGCACACAGAATTAAAGCTAGTAAATAAATAACTGTTCTGGCTGATGGAACGTTTCCCAAAACAGGACCCAGAGGGATTTTATTATCCTCACCTTTAGCCTTGCTGTCTGCAGTAGCTTTGACCTTTGCCTGCTCTTACCCAATAATAAAAATTCCTGAAAGTGATACAGATCTTGACAGTTTACAGATTGCTCTAATACACATTTTCTCAGGTTATTCACGCAACATCTCTTTGATGAAGGTAGTTTTCATCGTTCCCCTTTGTACAGGCACAGGCTGAGGTCTCCAGAAGACAGCTTGACCCACTTGGTTCAAAAGCTTTACTGCTGAGGTGCAAACTCAAACTGGTGATTCCAGAAAGATGGCACTTTCCATGAGTCGCCGCTGAAACCAGCCAACTCCTGCTGCGGCAGTGGTGGTCAAACTCCAAAGGATTCTTGAAATTTTAGATGCTGTTGTATAATATGCTATAAACTATTGGTGAGAGGGTGAAATCATGAGCTGTAAAGTTTCCTGCTCCTGTGGTATGTCTTGAAATTTTCAGCCTGTCATTGGCGTAACAGTTAAAGACAAGCAACATGCATCTATCAAACTCTACCACAAGAAGGAGAACCATATGACACTAAGGGCTTAATTTACTTCTTTTTTTTTTTGAGATACAGTCTTGCTCTGTCTCCCAGGCTGAAGTGCTGTGGCACCATCTTGGCTCACTGCAACCTCTGTCTCCTGGATTCCAGCGATTCTCCTACCTCATCCTCCCAAGTAGCTGCGATTACAGGTATGCACCACCACACCCAGCTAATTTTTGTATTGTCAGTAGAGATGGGGTTTCGCCATGTTGGCCAGGCTGGTCTTGAACTCCTGACCTCAGGTGATCCACCCATCTCAGCCTCCCAAAGTGCTGGGATTACAGGTGTGAGTCACCACGCCCAGTCATTAATTCACTCTTAATGGGACCTCTGTGACCAGGGTGCAAGACTTATATTTACTTTGTGCCATAACAGAAAAAGTAGATTTTCTTAGAGTTTCTGGTGTTACCTTAAAAAATGTATTTCTAACAAGGGCAATATTCTCTGTGTAGTAGTTCTATCTCACATTTATTTTATTGGCAATTGCATGCAACTTCTGATGGAAACATTTATTTCTAGGATTAGTTTGACCAAATTATAAATGCCTCCAATAAAACAGCTTGTACTAATAGATAAATCTCCCTTTCACTTCAAAACCTACTGCTACATGACTTTTAAAGAGCATTTATCAGAAACCCCTAGACGATCCTCCAACTTCAATTGAACCAATTAATTTTATGCAATGAAAAATCTGAAGGAAGTCTCTTGACTGCCTCTCTGACACTTTATATCCTGTGATATTTCATTTTTAGAAATAAGTGATTGAGAGGATCAGACACAGCTTTTTAAAAAAATCGTATGTGGGACTCCAACCTACATTTTTTTTTTATTTGTTAGCAGTATTCTTCTGCCTAACGCCCACTCACACTTTGAAGTCTTCCCTCATTGTGTCATAACAATGATGTGTCATTCTTCATTTGGAAAATCTGGAAAAGAAATCAGGTTATCTGAAGAAAGGAATTAAAAATATCCATTACATAGTAGACTCTTTCGAGATTTGTATGAACACAACTTAGCCACAAATATCTTATTTGATTGAGTAAGTGGACTTTAAAACCTAAATGTAAAATATTTTTACATTGTGACGTTGACCCACAAAGTACATAAAACCATCTTTTCAAGAAACATGTACTTTTAAGATTATAAAAATGTACTTCTCCGAGTACCAAGAAACATTATGCTTCAGGTTCTGATGGGTGTCAGATAACATAAAGGGTACCTGTCTCTCTCAGATCTTTGCCTCATGAGGATGGAGTGCTTGTTATTATTATGTGCTGTTACTGAGCAACTTTTCTATTTTGGTTTCAGCTCTTAGATTTATTTTATAAAAGCAGTGGAACATTTAAAATCAAAGTTTGAGGGGCAGAAGGATGTTATCGTAATACTTAGCCATGAGAAAGCTTACAATACGCACCTACAATCATCTGTATGTACACCCATACTTACTTCTTTTCTTCTATTAAGACAGAAAAAGTGTCTGTTCACCAACGCTAGACTAGTTCCTCCACTGTAGGTCTGAAGCACATTGCTTTCCACTAAAATTAGCCCTATCACATTCTCTCACTGACTTTTCATCATTTTTTCTTACCAATATTTTCCCTAACTGCTTTTAACCAATTCTAATTCGTCAATTAAAGCCAAAAAGGGTAACTAATTCCTTTTCCCATTCTGGTTCACTTAATTTTCTCCTTTATTTTGCAGCTAAGTTTGTGGAAGTGTACATTATATAATACTCTTTCCAATACTTCATATACCATTTACTGCTTTACAATTTTGTCTTTTGGGTCCTGTGGTTTCATCAGAAGGTGTCTAGCTAGGATCTTATTTTTATATATTCTGTTTGTATGATGTATCACAGGCTTGTATTTTTCTCATACATGGATATAAGTTATTTAATCCGTTCTGGAATATTCTCAGTGAAAATCTAGTTGAATATTATCTTGCATCCATCTCTTTCTTCTCTCTTCCTATAATTTCTATTAGATACATTTTGGACTTTTCATTCTGTTCTCCATCTCTCTGAGACACTCTGGGTGATTTCCTCAGATCCTCAAATCTGCCTTAGGGTCTGTGCTCAGATTTACCTTCACAGAAAAGCTTCCCTTAAAATCATATCTAAATAGCACCTGCTCCTTCAGCATTCTTTATAGTATCTTCCTAAGTTGCTTTTTCTTAGGATTTTTCACTATTGTTGTTTTATTAAATACTAAGTTTGCAATTGTCTTTCTTCCTCATTCAGAGTAAGCTCTGAGCTAACAGACACTGTAATTTCTAAAAGTTCATTTTGTTTTTTACAAATCTGCTTGCCTTTTAATCATTTTATCATGTTGATTTATGGTTAGATTTAATTTTAAGTCTCTTTAATAATTTTAAACAAAAAATTTAATAGTTTGAAGTTGTCAAATTTTGATATCAGACTAATACTGGCCTCATAAAATGAATTTCAAAATATTTCTTCCTCTTCTATACTCTGAAAAAGCTGGTAGGCTTTGGAATAAATGTTTAGTAAGATTTACCAATGAAGCCATCTGGGCCCAGCAGTTTATTTACTGGAAGGGTTTAACTCTGAATTCAAGGTCTTTAAGAGATATAGAAATATTCAATTTATCAATTTCTTCTTGAGAATGTTTTGGTAATTTCTGTCTTTCAAGGAATTTGCTAGTTTATCTTAGTTATTAGTTTTACTGGTTGTGATGGTTAATATTGAGTGTCAACTTGATTGAAGGATGGGAAATACTGTTCCTGGGTGTGTCTGTGAGGGTGTTGCCAAAGAAGTTTAACATTTGAGCCAGTGGACTGGGAGAGGCAGACCCACCCTCAATCTGGGTGGCCACTGTCTAATTAGCTGCCAAAGCAACTAGAAAAAAAGCCAGCAGAGTAGCGTGGAAGGACTAGACTGGCTTAGTCTCCAGCCTACATCTGGTGCCTGTGCTGATGTTTCCTGCCCTCAAACATCAGACTCCAAGTTTACTCTTGGACCTTGGACCGCCAACTGAGAGCTGCACTGTTGGCTTCCCTACTTTTGAGGTTTTGGGATTCAGCTTGCAGACAACCCATTGTGGGACTTCACTTTGTGATGGTGTCAGTCAATACTCCTTAATAAACTCCCCTTTATATACGTCTATCCTCTTAGTTCCATCCCTCTAGAGAACCAGAACCCTGACTAATACACTGGTACAAGGTTATTCATAGTATTCTGTTATTATCCTTTCAGTTTTGTAAAATATGCAGTGATGTCCCCTCTTTATTTCCTATACTGATTTTATTTTTCTTCTCTCATTCTTTTTCTCACTTTTTTGATAAGTTTCTATACATATTTTTAAGTGTTATTGATCTTTTCAAGAAATCAGTGTGGTTTTATTGATTTATTGATCATTTCTATGTTCTCCATTCTATTCATTTCTGCTTGTTTGCATAATTTGAAAAAATTGTAAAATTATTTTCTTCTGTTTGTGTTGAATTTAATTTGCCCTTCTTTGAAGAGTTTGATTCAAAATCTCTGTTATTTTCTAATGTTCACATTTAATAATATAAATTTTCTTTAAGCATTGCTTTAGCTGATTTTAACACATTTTTCTTGTTAGGTTTTCATTTTTATTTAAATTAAAATATTTTTTAATTTTCTTTGTGGTTTTCTCTTTGGCTCATGTGACATTATGTTATTTAAATTTCAATATTTGAACATTTTCCACATATCTTTCTATTACTGATTGTTAGGTTAAAGCTGCTGTGGCCTGAGAATATATTGTGTATGATTTCAATTAATTTAAATTTGTTGAAGTTTATTTTATGACACAAAGATGGCCTATCTTTCTGAAAATTGGATGTGAACTCAAAAAATTATGCACACTACTTTTGCATGGAAATATTCTATAAATTAGATCAAATTAGTTGATAGCATTGTTCAGGTGTTTTATAACCTACTGATTTTTTTAAAAATCAACTTGTTCTATTGATTTTTGAGATGGAAGTATTGAAGTCTCCAAGTATAATTTATTTGTCTGTTTCTCCTTCAGTTTTACTGGTTTTGTTTTAGGAATTTATATTCCCTGTTTCTGGGTATATCTTTATGTAAGATTGTCATAGCTTCTTGATGGATTATCAATTAATTCTTTATTAATATGTATGTCCCTCTTTGTCTCTTGCAATTTTTCTGGATTTGAAGTCTACTTTTTGTGGTATTAATATTGTTGCTTTAGTATTATTCTGATTGATATTTTTATGAAATTATGTTTAGACTTTCACTTTTATATGCATTATATTAAAGATCACTTCTGTAGGGCATATAATTGGGTATACCTTTGTATTTAATCTAATGACAACTGCTTTTTAATTGTGATTTTTGGAATGTTTTATTTGACCTAATTATGTATGCATTTGAATTCAAATCTACCATTTTGATAACGGTTTTATGCTGGTCTCATCCATTCTTTGTTTTTCCTTTCTTTGTCTTCTTTTAGATTATTTTAATTCCATCTTAACTTAATTTATAAGAAAGCTTAATTACACGTATTTTTCACAATTGCTCTAGGGTTTATATTACACATTTTATCTTATTTTCTACATTCAAATAATATCACATTATTTAATGTAAGAACTTTACCATAAGCTAATTATATTTCTTCTCTTTGATTCTATGAATTATTGTTGGCATATTTACTTCTACACATGGTACAATATATTGTTTCCCTTTTTGCTTTAAGCAATCAACTGTCCTCTAAAGTGAATTTTGAAAGAATCTTATATTTGTGTTCATTTTTACTGTTTTTAACAATCCTCTTTACTTTGTATAAATCTAATTTTTTATTTAGTACCAAAGTTTCTGCCTGAAGAACTCCCTTTAACGTTTCTTCTAGCACAAGTTTGCTGGCAAAGATTTCTCTCTATGTTGGTAGGGAAGAAATATCCTTGTTTTGTCTTCATTTTGAAAGGTAGTTTTATTAGGTATACAGTTCTGGGTTGACAATTTTTTCTTAAAACATTTTAAAGATGTCACTCTTCTATCTTTCTTCTGATTTATTGCATTCTTATTTTTGTTCCTTTGCACGTAATGTTTCTTTTTCCTCTGTTTGCCTTCAAGATTTTTTTTCCTTTGGTTTTAAGCATTTTTGACAATGATATTATATCTAGATGTTTGTGTTCTCTGAGCTTCTTAGATCTATGGTTTGCTTTGTTCATTTAATTTGAATAATTCTCAACTTTTGCCTCTTTAAATATGTCTTCTACTTCATTCTGTCTCTATCCTACTGGGACCCCAATCCCATGTACCTTAGGCCAACTGATACTATCCCACAGCTTTTGGGTGCTCTCTTCTCTTTTTCCTCTCTTTGTTTTCTTTCGTTTCTATGTTTCATTTTGGGCAATTTTTATTTACCTATGTCCTAACTAACTGATCATTTTTTCAGTAGTATATGGTTTGCTGATAAGCTCAGTAAAGGAAATCTTCATCTTTGATATCATTTTCTCTTTTTACTAGCAAGTATACTTCAGTTAAAAAAAGTGAAATGTAATAAAAAAAAAAAAAGAAAAAAAATACCAAGTCTCACTCTGTGATGTAGTGTGGATTTGTGTCACTGCTCAAATCTCATGTCAAATTGTAATCCCCAGTTTTGGAGAGGGGCGTGCTGGAAGGAGATTGGATCATGTGGGCTGATTCCCCCTTGCTGTTCTCATGATAGTGAGTTCTCATGACATCTGGTTGTTTAGTGTAAAGCACCTCCCTTTTCACTCTCTTATTCCTGCTTTGGCCACGTAAGATGTGCCTCCTGGCCAGGTGTGGTGGCTCATGCCTGGAACCCCAGCACTTTGGGAGACCAAGGCAGGTAGATCACCTGAGGTCAGGAGTTTGAGACCAGCCTGGCCAAGTGGCAAAACCCCGTCTCTACTGAAAAAACAAAAATTATCCAGGTATGGTGGCAGGCGCCTGTAATCCCAGCTACTCGGGAGGCTGAGGTAGGAGAATCACTTGAACCTGGGAGGCGAAGTTTGAAGCGAGCAGTGCAGTCGTAGTTTGCACTGCACTAGCCTGGGCGAAAGAGCAAAACTCCATCTCAAAATAATAATAATAATAATAATAATAATAATAATATTCCTTCCCCTTCTGCCATGATTATAAGTTTCCTGAGGCCTCCCCAGGAAACTTATAATGGGGAGAAAGTTATAACTATGCCTGGCTAATTATTTTAATTTTTTGTAGAGACAGGGTCTCTTGCCCAGGCTGGTCTCAAACTCCTGGTTTGAAGTGATCCTCCCACTTTGGCCTCTAAAAATGCTGGAATTACAGGCATGAGCTGCTACCACCTGGCCTATACTTGATTTTTTAAAAGTAGTTTCTCTCTGTTGTAATTACTATATGTTCCTATATATAATCCGGCTTTCCTCCTAGATATCTTAACATATTAATAATGCCTATTTTATTCATCTGATTGCTTTAAAATCTGGGTCATTTCTTTGGTTTTGTGGATTGCTTTAACTATTAACAATTGATAGCTTTTTTTTTGTTTTCGTTTGTGTGCCCTGTATTTTCAATTGAATGATTCCATTGTGTGAAAAGTAATTACAGAGACTGAGGTAAAGAGTATTTATGTCTGGAAAAGGACTTGCATCTTCTTTGGTGAAGTTCTTAGCATGGCGAGTGGATTTAATAGAGTTAGTTGTTTATCTGGGCTTGGATTACTTTTCTTCATAATGCTGTTCTAATGTAGCACTGGCTTTAAATTTTCCAGCATCTGGCTTCCATTAGCTTGTGCTTCGTGTGGTTCCTGGGGACCTGGAGGATCTTTCTCAGTGCTTGAGTTGTACTCTCCAGTTTTGGCAGAACGACCTGCATAGCTGTGCCACACAGGGAGTTTCTCTCCTAGCTCTTGACCAGCAGTACACTGGTATTGCATGTTAGTCAATGCTAGATTTGTAAACAAATGATGGCATTTTTGTTTTGTTTTATTTTTCTGGTAACTTTTAGGCAAGATTTGTGTACCTGTGCCTCAGGGGTGGGGCTTTCTCTGCATCCTTGTTCTTCATTTTTCATCACAGTCAAACACTGCTTTCTATTTTTTGGTGGTCTTAGACAGGGTTTTCCTGTTCTTCCTCCAGCAATGACAGATCTCTTTGTGTTATGAGTGTAGGATGCTACATTCAAGACAATTTCTTGCCTTTCCACTAGTGTCTTAGTCCATTTAGGATGCTATAACAGAATGCTGTAGACTGGGTGACTTATAAACAACAAATTTATTTCCTACAGTTCTGGAGGCTGGGAAGTACAAGATCAAGACTCAATGTCTAATGAGGGCACTCTTCCTGGTTCCTAGATGGTCATCTGCTTTCTGCATCCCCACATTACCAAAGGGTTGAGTGCCATCTCTGGGGTCTTGTCATGAGGACACTAATCCCATTTCTGAGTGCTTTACTCTCATGATCTAATGACTTCCCAAAGCCACCATCACACTGAGGATTAAGTTTGAACATATGAATTTTGAGGAGATACAAACATTCAGTGTGTGGCACCAAGTAGAAGGACTTTTGATTTTACTTCCATCTTAGTGAGGGTGGAGGCTATGTCCTAAGGACGAGCAGCTTTTTTACTCTTTCCCAATACAATGTTGGTTTTATTCTATTCCTGTACCAGAAGCAATGCATCTTTACCCATTTGCTGGGGATGAGAGAGCCCATTGCACTTCCCTAGAACATCAAGGCTTTTGTTTTGTAGGAAAGGACAGTTCAGGGAAGTAGGCACAGTTCTGGCCTGGCCACTAGTGACTGCCGATCACCTCCTTTAAGCCTGTGCCACTGAGTGGCACTCTACCCTGTAACCTGCTCATCCTCCAGTCTTTCTTGTAAGCGCCTGATAGGGGTCTATGAAAGAGAAACTGTGAGTGTCAGCTTCCCTAGTCTGGTTCTACCAGCTCTTCTAAACTTACATGCTTGACAACACTTGGTATTGAAGAATTTATTAAGCTTTTGCTAAGTCGTTTTTATCCACTTATATGTTGTATTCTCTGACATAGGTGAATAAGTCTGTGGATCTGTCTTTTTTTTAATGAGGCTTGCCCTTCTTTGGAATTCCATTTACTTGATTGTCTTATATCATGAACTGGATGTTTGTAGCTCCCAAAATTTCTCATGTTGAAATCCTAACCCCCAACATGAGGGTATGAGAGGTAAGTCCTTTGCGAGGTGATTAGGTTATGAGGATCCAGTCCTCATGAATAGGATTAGTTCCATTTTATGAAGAGATAGGACACCTTGCTCTTCCTCTACTTTCCATTTCATGAGGACACAATGAAATGAGGGCCATATACAAACCAGGAAAAGTATTCTCACTAGAGACTGGATCTGCCAGCAACTTGGACTTCTCTGCCTCAATTTATGGTATTCTGTTAAAACAGTCCTAACGGACTTAAGACGCCTTGCAATCTCAGCTCTATGATAGGCCCAATAAAAATTAACATTTTGTAGATTATATGGATTTTCATGAGGTTTAGGAAAGAAGCAGTGTTTTGCATCTTTCAACATCTTTAAAGAAATACAATCTTGAAGTGAATGGCAGTACTTTGGCTGGTTCTTAGCAAACTTCTGAAACCATGTTTTCACTGTTTCTCTAGCCCAAGCCCCCAGTTTATCCCCTAAAGCTTTTGCTCCCTTTTTTTTTTAAAGTCTTGCCAGAAGAAAGACTGCCCGGATGGTGAGTGGCAAATGTAGAGGAAGCCTCTGTGCCTTATATAGCCTAAACTATAAACTTGTAAAGGCACTGAGTTTGTAATTACTTAAATCTATTTTATTAAAAATGTAAATATAAAATATTTTCTTTCTATTTTGGACAATATAGTAGGTGGCTAGCATATCAGTAAAATTACAAATAGGGCAAGTGCAAAAAAAAAGAACAGGTAGAAAAATAAAAAGCAGGAAAGGTAGATGCTGACTCAGCCTAACTTACATGATGTAGAAGCATTTGGGTAATGAAGCCATTAGATTAGGCAGTTCTCTCTGTCGCCACTTTCACATGCATTAGAGAAAGGGATGGTTTGGTGCAGTATGTCTTCAACCAGAAAATATGACAGTTTTTGAGAAAAGATATCTGATATTTAACTCCATAAATGTGCAGATAAATATAAGCGACATTTATCTGTCTTAATGTGAATAACACACACATGGAGCTGGATTTTCTCCTGGAAAAGACAAGTTTTAAGTTTTGCACGAATTTGTTAGCTCTTTGCAACTAGACATGGAGGGCACTTGGTTTCCCAGACAATGTGTTGGGGATGAGAATCCTGTATCTGCCAAACCTATTTGAACTTGTTGCCTTGTTGTGAATCTCTACTAGATAATTTGGCCTCTCAGCCACACTTTTTAAGTCTCAGAAATGAGAGATTCATGTAAATGTTAAACTCATTCTAAAAGAAGAACTCTTGAAAGGGCAACTGGGAGACCGACAGCAGACCCAAGAAGCAAAAAGAGGTCATATTTACTTCCTTATCTAAATGGATTTTATATATCAGAACTTCAGGTCTCTTTTCACACTGGATGGGGAAGCTCTTCAGCTTATCTTTAGAAAGCCATGCTCTATCAATGCACCATTAGGTGGACTTTCTTCTTACAACGCCTGCCATGTGAAACGCTGGGCTTGGATTATCATCACGATTTCTGTGTTTCGCATACATTCTGCTTATATTACAGCAAATCAACTTTTATAAAGGGATCATCAATCCAAGACTATGGGAGCAAGCAAATTCTCCGTGGCAAATCATTTCTAATTATCAAAATGTTCCAGATAAGTGATTACTTCTCTAAGAAAGCACTAAATGTGAGCTCATATGAAGAAGTTTGTGCCTGTAGAATGGAAGGAATTTTTATTGATCATCTTGTTTGCCTACTGACTAAAGAGCTCTAGGAATGATTATGCAAACTCTATTTTGATATCTCCTGTTGTGAACTGACCTAAAAAATTCGGTGTAAAAATATTAGCCTCCTTTGAGTAGAAATTAATAGAAACGTTATTTATTGCTCTTATACCATTTTTGTTGTTATCTGTTGTTACCTGCTCTTATACCGTCTTTCTAAGTAACTGAAAATAAAATTCTTCTTCAAATATAGGCATTTAATAGCAAGTATTACAAAACATAGTCCTGCAAGCTCTACCAATTCTTGGCTTTATCAGTTTTTTTTAGGGTGGTAAGACTGTACCAAAGATGGTAGATTCCCTGAAGGGAAATGCAGCAAATGCAATATGATTACAACAGCAGGACTCAGCTGATTTTCTAGTTAGACTTAGGTGGCCAGCAATCCCCCAATATAATGCTGGGACAGAGGTCTCTATAGAAATCAAATCTAGGGTGACATTCTTACAGGTATATTTTGAAAGGCTGGTTAGATCCTTAAACTTACAACAGACTAAATGCCTCTAACATATTTTTTGCCTCTATTTGAAAAAATCGCTAATCACTCATTTCAACAATGGAAATCTATTTCTAATTTTACTTTGTTAACCTACAAAGGGTATGGTGTTGACTGGCCAGTAAAGATACTTAAAGCACCTGTAGTAGCCACCTCTAGTGTGTGTCCCTTTAATTATGCCTTGATTCATGCTCATTTCACATTATTCATCTCTCTGTTTCAGCAAGTGTCTCTCACTGAAAATAGGGAAGGAATTCATGGTGGATAAAGGGAAGGCTTGCAGATAACAGTTACTCTGGGCAAAGGTAGATTGAGGTCAGCTCTTTAGGGTGGGGATTTCACTGGATCCTCTGAGGAACCTGCACTTTCCATATTTATGTAATAAATGAGAAAGTTTAGGGACTTTATTACCTTTGAACAATCTATATAAGTCATAAATACATCTTTTTGATGTAAGGGAATACTAAAAGCAAAAAAATACTGTTAGCTCTCTAGCCTAAAATCTCATTTGGAGAAGGAAGGGCATACAATATTGATCTGTATCTTCTACAGTCCAATCTCTTTGAATTAGTCTCATAAAAGCAGACCTGGAACTATTTTTGGTGCATTATTTTAACGAAAGGGACAATACAAACTCCTACTAGAGACCTGGTCAAAAGAGTCACATTTAAGCTTTTTTCTGGCCTCCATAAAAATTCAAATTAATTTCCTGTATAATCTACATCTGCAGGGATATACAGAAGTTAAAAAAAAAAACCTCTCAAAGAAACATTTAATTGTGTTCAACACACTAAACTTACATAAACCAGGATGTGGCTCAATCTATTTTGAAAGGATTTTCAGCATTAAAGGTTAAAACAAAAAGAAGCCTCTAGTTAACCTTCAATTAACCATAGCTGCCTGGCACTTTCTATTAATCAAGATTTTACTCCTTCTCGCATTATTTTTATGACATCCAATTTTATTTGGTTTCTTCAATATATTTCTCAGAGGTGAAATAGCTCTACTTTATGGATGAAAATCGAATCAAAATGTGGAAGGCTTACTGTGACCTTCATAAAGTCATCTCCCTGAGGTTCTTTTCTTATTTTTAAAATGGCAATAATGAGGCCTACTCCACTGTGCTGTGTACCAATGGAATGAAATTGTGCAGAGAGAGACAAGGTGGTATCGGAAAGACTAAAGGTTTTGGAGTCAGGTAGATAGAGTTTTCACCACACATGAGCTACGTGATATTGGGCAAGGTATTGACATTTATAAGCCTCAGCTTCCTTATGAATAAGATAAAAACATAAATCCTCATGTTAGCTGAGGTAATATTTGTAAAGGTCTTGGCATATAAAAGGCAAAATAAAATAGCTTTTTTTTCTATTCAGAGAAGACCCTAAATATGACTGCAAAACAGTATGAAAATCAAAAATGTATTGTGTGTTTTAATATTATCTTTTGTCTTTCTGGAAATGTTTCTTTCTCTATAGTCAATATCCATATCATGAACATGTATTCTATAACTGGTTTCCCTCTTGAAAAATTCTTAATCTGTTTTTTTAAATCCTGCTTAAGGATGAGGTTAGGCTTCTGTGAGATCTAGTCTCACATTTTTTGTTCCTTTCAAAGTAGTGAAAGAATTTAGCTATTGGGAGGAAAAGTCATAGTTGTATTTTAAAGCAGTGGTTCTTTGAATCAGATTTACCTGGGAGGCTCTTAAATAATCCCAGATTTAGGGCCCCCATTCCTGATTCAGTAAATCTGAATTACATCACTAAAATTTGTATTTACCTAAGTGATTGAAAACATTCTCTGTAATCATGGTAAAATAAATACATAGCATAAAATTTACCATCTTAACCAAAAGTGTGCAGTCAATGGTGTTAAGTAAATTCTCATTGCTGTGCAGTCACTACCATCCATTTCCAGTACACTTATCTTGCAAAACGGAAACGCTATATACATTGAACAATAACTCCATTTACCTCTCTCCCCAGCCACAGACAACCGCTATTCTATTTTCCATTTTTATGAATTTAGTTATTCTACGTTCTTCATAAAATTGTAAGCACACATTATTTATCGTTTAGTGACTGGCTTATTTCATTGACCGTCATGAATTCAAGGTTCATTCATGTTGTAGCATGTGTCAGAATTTCCTTTGTTTTTAAGGCTGAATAATATTTCATTGTATGTATGGATCACATTTGCTTTATCCATTTATCTGAAGATTACTCTTCCCCAAATCATTTTTTAAATATGAAATATTTCACAAATTTGCGTATCATTTTTGCACAGGTGCCATGCTAATTTTCTTTATATCATTCCGATTTGAGTACACATCCTGCAAAGCCAAGCATCCCAAATTATTTTTGAAATCACTGATAAGGCAATTTTTCCACATGAACGTTGGTGGGATATTAAATCAATCTAATTTGGTGACCAGTATTTTTTAAAGACATAGAATAGAAGAATATAAAACTGGTAAAAATTGTAATAATAGGGAAATGTATTATTTTAAATATTTTGTTTCTGTCTGTGTGTTTTTGTGGGAGACAGGAGTTATGTGGACTAAATCAGAATATACTAGCTGTTCTCAATTTAAAAAATATAAAAGCCACCTGTCCAGAGAAATAGAGTGTAGAAACTAGTTGGACGATATATACATTAACATAATGTTCTCAGCTCAAAATGTGCTGTAGAGATACTATAGTCATGATTTTATTTTTAAGATACTTAAAATAAGATTGAGAATAGCCTTCTGTACAGTGATGTGGACTCCATGCTTCATCATGGAAGTCTGAGTGTTGCTTATTAATTAATCATTTTCATAACATTGTATTAAGAGTTACATATGAATTTGGTATCATTTTGGTACACTGAGCTTTTATAGACTCCAGAAGTAGATAAAGAATTGCTAACAGCAGTAATGAAGAGGTGTGAATGCCACCAGCAATTCAGGATTCTGTTCCAACTCGGGAAACATACTACCCCAATCAAAGTTAATTTCCTCCCCCTTTGGCATTTTTCTCAACCATATGTAGTTTTAAAATTATTGTGGTGACTTCTATCACTCTTTTGAAAATATACAGGATGTATTTATCTAAGATAAATATAATTTTACTTAGCATGTTTTCTGAAATAATAGCACACAATATGTATCAGAAAATAAGGCAATTATGTAACTGTGAACTGTATTTGATTCTGCCAGATTTTATGAAAGATATATGTTTAACATATGTAAATGTTTATATTAAATCATATGGAATATAATTTTCATATGCCTTTTAAAATGGAATTCCTGTTCTTCCTGAGGAAAGTGGTTTCCAAAGTGTCTTAGGTTTCTGTGTATGACTCCACTTCAAATTCTCTGTAATTTGCATCATCCTGTACTATTTGACCCAGCAATCCCATTACTGGGTATCTATAAATCATTCCATCGGAAAGATACATGCAGGTATATGTTCGCTGAAGCACTATTCATAATAGCAAAGACGTGGAATCAACCCAAATGCTCATCAATGATAGACTGGATAAAGAAAATGTCGTATATATACACCATGGAATATTACGCATCCATGAAAGGAATGAGATCATGTCCTCTGCAGGGACATGGATGGTGCTGGAAGCCATTATCCTTAGAAACTAACACAGGAACAAGAAACTAAACATCGCATGTTCTCAATTATAAGTGGGAGCTGAACAATGAAAACACATGGACACAGGTAGGGGAACAACACACACTGGGGCCTATCAGAGGGGCCAGGGAAGGGAGTGCTTCAGGATTCATAGTCAATGCCTGCGGGGCTTAATACCTAGGTGATAAATTGATGGATACAGCAAACCACCATGGTACATATTTACCTATGTAACAAACCTGCATGTCCTGCACATGTATCCCGGAACTTAAAATTAACTTAATCTTTTCTTAAAAAAGAGCATAATATTCCCAAATAACTGAAGTTATGTCTTCTGTTAATTCACAGAGGAAAGAGTGCCATAGATGGATGGATAGATGGATAGATAAACAGATAGGTAGATAGTAGATAGATAGTTAATACATATAAAATGATATCACCTAAATGTAGAATTAAGACTTCAACAATTATAGTAAATGGAAACACAATTAGACCTTAAATACATAATGAGAGTTGTGTTCAAAACTGTAACACTTAGCAGTTTGTAAGAACCTTTTACATTTTATATTTTGTTGGTCCCCACAATTATGTGAAAAAAGGTCAAACTATATACATTTTACAGAAGAGAAACCGGATACCAACATTAACAACCTTGCTGCATTGCAGGCCGTGGTTATGTCAGAGTCAGGAATTGATTTCTGTGGAATGACTCCAAGTCCAGATATTATCCCACTAAACTGTGTTTCATGAGACAAGTAGAATTTTTCCCTATGGTTTAGTTTTTCCTTAAAGTCCTTCCAATTTCAGAATAAGACACTCTTGGCCTTATTATGAAGAATTTAAGAATTAAGAAATTATTGATGATAATCACACATTTCTTTAAAAATGCAGAGCAATCATAATTTTATTCTCTCCCTATTTTGCAAACCTACTTTCAGCAGAGATTGCAAACTTAGAAGAGGCTCAGAATCAGCTTCAGGGCTTGTGGAAAATAGTGATTTCTGGGCTTCACCGCAGACTTACGTGTTGCCCAGGAATCTCTGTTTTTGTAAAGGCCCACAGTTGATTCTGATGCTCAGTTAGGTTTGAGAACTGCTGCTTTCAAAAACTATTTTAGAGTAATTTTGGTGGAAAACCTATTAGAAAAATCAAATAGAAGACAGTACATAATGTATTTACATACCATAGTCCACAGTTCTGAAGAAATTGCAGATTTTGTATAGCCAGAAGATTATACCAATCAGGTAAACTTTTTTTTTTAAGAAAAAGAAAACATGATTATGAAGATGAAATTCGTTTTAAAAAAGAATATTTACTAAGAGTGAGAAAAGTAATCACAATAAATTATACATTTTAAAGAAGCTTAAACCTACCACAAACATTATTAATTGCCTCACACAACGCTATGCTTCACAATATCCTAGAAATCGCTCCACATTATTCAACAAATAACTTCCTTATTCTATTAAATAAAAGAATGTCCATTGTGTAGATGTGCCATAGTTTATTCAAACTCTCTCTTATAAATGGGCATTTACATTGTTTCTAATATGTTTTGATGACAATGAATGGTCATGTGTATATGTATATTCATAGTATTGGATGTGCAACTTCAGAAAAAAATCCTCAAAGTGAGATCATTGTGTCAAAATGTAAATACATATGTAATCATTTGGATATTGCCAAATTTTGTCCCATAAGGTTTGCACCAATTTTCTTTCCCTCCAGCAATGTATGAGGGTGTCTGTGTTTCCACAGCCTAGCAAGAGTAGTGTTATTCTTTTTCATTTTTACTGATCTGGTAGGTGAGATTTGGCAACTTAGTTTTGTTTCAATTTGCATTTCTCATATCCTGAGTGAGGGTGAACATCTATTCATATGCTTAAATGTTATTTTTGTATCTGTCTTGTGAAGTGATATCTTTTAAAATAAAGAATATTCCAGGGTTTTCCTCCCAGGTGTGATAAATATACTGCAAATCTATATGCTGATTTCTACCTCTATAAAATACATTTTACAGTTAATGTACATAGAGCAATTATGTAATTCACCTGTGAATAATGGCTTGTTGTTTATTATTGAATGATACATCTTAAAGGTATATATCTTAACTTCCACAATTCACAGCCAGCCCTAGAGGAGGAAAATAAATTGAGCCAATTCCACCAATAGGCATTGGCAACTGTAATGACATTTATTACATTATTTTGTACATTGCTGTATGTGTTTGGCCATTCTAGTATCCCTGTTAGAAATAATTTTTACAAAATCTAGAAATGTTCCCGTATTTCATGTCATATTGTGCTAACAGGACCACAGAAATATGCCTCAAAACATCATTTCAGTGTCCTGTATCAGCATTTACTTGCTTTTATTTAAAACCATGAATTGTTTGCTATTTATTCAAATATATCCATTCTAGCAGTTGCACAAGTCCTTACGTGCAAGTGATGTTTTATATTTTGTGGTGTGTGCATGTATTATCAACAACATAAATGTTTTTAGTCAGAAATATTATAGTGGTCCAAGCCGATTAACCTGGAAGGATTTGTTGTGAAACAAGTAAGAATAATAGCAAAATATTTTGTCTGTGAAATTAGAATAGAAAGGGCAATTTTATTTATTTAAAACTTTTATTTATTTATTTATTTATTATTTTTGAGGCAGTGTCTCGCTCTGACACCAGGCTGGAGCACAGTGGCTCAATCTCAGCTCACTGCAACCTCTGCCTCCCTGTTTAAGTGATTCTTCCGCCTCAGCCTCCCGAGTAGCTGGGACTACAAGTGCGCACCACCACGCCTGGCTAATTTTTGTATTTTTTAGTAGACACGGGGTTTCACCATGTCGGTCTGGATGGTCTTGATCTCTTGACCTCATGATCCACCTTCTTTGGCCTCCCAAACTGCTGGGATTACAGGCGTGAGCCACTGAGCCTGGCCATTTTAAGCTTTTATTTTAAGTTCAGGGGTATAAGTGGAGGTTTGTTACATAGGTAGCTTGTGTCATGGGGGTTTGTTGCACAGATTATTTCATCACCCACCTACTAAGCCTAGTACCCATTAGTCATTTTTCCTGATCCTCTCCCTACTCCCACCACACTTCACCCTTCAAAAGGCCCCGGTGTGTGTTGTTCTCCTCTATATGTGCATGTGTTCTCATCATTTAGCTCCCACTTATAAGTGACAACATGCAGTATTTGGTTTTCTGTTCCTCTGTTAGTTTGCTAAGGATAATAACCTCTAGCTCCATTTATGTACAAGATACCATTTGACTCAGCAGTACTATTACTGGTTACATACCCAAAGGAATATAAATCATTCTATTATAGACACACGCATGCGTATGTTCATTGCAGCACTATTCACAATAGCAAATACATGGAATCAATCTAAACGCCCATCAATAATAGACTGGATAAAGAGAATGTGGTACATCCACACCATGGAATACTATGCAGCCATGGTATTAGTATGCAGCCAAAAGAAGGAGTATCTTGTTCTCATTCAAACAAAGAATGAGAAAGGGTAGTTTTTATAGCCACTTTTTCCATTTGAAGAAATTATAGTGCCAGACAAAATTTTCTGCAATGTTCATTCAATGGAAAATCAAAATAAACGATTTGAGTTATATTGTGTTTTTCTAGAAAATGTTCATATCATCAGAATGACATAATGGTATTTTTCTAGGATAATATTCTGAAAAACATAGTAAATCTCCCAGGTTTTTTTAAAATAAAGTTTGCTGATTTCATGAATGCAGTTTGCCCTAATGGGCAGGCCATAGTCGTATTTGTTGCTTCTGAGTTGGGAAATTGATATAAAGAATGCTTTTTTTTATTCCCACTGTCTTGCTCAGCAATCAAAGTCTTCATTTAATAAAGAAATTATATGATTCATTCAAGTTTTGTATTTGATGAAAACAATATTCTTGCTCACTGTCATTATTTTGATCCACATTTTTATTAAAAAGATTTTGTAATATTTTGCTTTAAAAATGTTGTATAATTTATGTTTACCAGAAGCCTATTAAATTTATTGTTTTCAGTTTTTAAACAGTTAAGCAGATAATTTCTTGGGGGTTTTAAATATTTTCTTTTCAGTTTTTTTTTTGTTCTCAGCTCAGAGATATTTTCTATTTCAGTTATGATTTGATGTATTAATTAACATTGATCTCAAAGATTAGAAAATAGCAGTATGGTTTCATTCAAAGTATACGGAATGTGAATATACTTCAAAATGTAAATTAAAGCAAATGCAAAAAGTTGAAAATGAAAAAGGAGTTTCATGTTATCAAAATTATTCTTTCAAATATACTTCAAATTTCTATTAAAGTAAAATAAAATTCATATTTAATATAGGTTAGAATTTTAAGTCAAAATGATTAACACCTGAATTTTAAAATTTAACCTTATAAAATATTTGTATAAAATAAAATTATTTGCAATTCTATTTGCCAATATAAAGAATTAGTAACCTGATTTTATATACATATATGTGCACAAATTTATAAAAACATAAATGATTTAATGTTGTAAAATATTTCAATATTTCTCAGACACTGTATGCATCTGTTGCAAATATTTGATGGTACTTCCAGAAACATGATTTAGAACACCACGAGAAACTGATAAATGGACACTTGTCACTACTTGGAAACTATTTCACATTATACCGGAATATATTTTATTCACATTATGTGAGGGGAAGAATGAATTTTTATTGCCTTTTACCTGAGTGCTGCCACCACTCAGCTCTTCCTGGTATTCCCTGGCAGGGTCTGTTCCCTACCTCTGCCTCACAGCAAACTTTCATGGAATTGAAGCCCAGTTGCTTTTTGTTCTGAGGCCAAGGTAAAGAGACCTAGAGAAGCATTCTCTGGGGCCTAGCAGTGTTATGGGAGCAGATCTTTAGCTTTCATGTTACAGTTTAGTATATTTCTGTTGTATGTTGCCGTGCTCCCTAAAGTGTGGAGCTCTGAGAAGGGCCCCTCTCACCTGGATCAAAGCCTTATCTTGAAGAATAAAGGGAAAAGAATATTAACAGAATTATTTTGATTCCATATACTTTGTTAATATCATCATATTAACTTTGTTAACATCATCATTCCATATGCTTTGTTAATATTTATCACAGTGAGTCTTGAATAATTGTTCTTCCCATTTTACCCAAGCTTCCTTTAATGTAACAGCAGGATTAATCCCATCTGGCCATCTTCATTCACTAGATTATATTCCTATAGCAATGTATATACATTTGCTTTGAATATTGGGAGAAAGAAACACAATCAATAATCGATGTTTCTTTTTTATTCAGATAATTAACACAGTAGTTTGGAAACAAGTATTTTGTGGTATATTTTAGTAGCTACTGTAAGCTACTTTCATGTCCTTGATTTAAAAGGTTCATCAGCTAGGCAACTTGTTTTGCTTAGGAATAAAAACAAAGAATGTATTGATATTTTCTCTCTTTCAAAATTCCCTGACCCTTTATATAAATGCTGAATCACTTTATTCTTCTAAAGCACTCTGAAAAGAGAAAAATTTAAGAATTAAAACACCTTTTCTACTTAAGATATATTCAGGTCGACAACCTGAAAAGCAAGATTAAAGGCAGTTTATTACTTCCTAGGGCGTTTACACAGTGTGCTCATTGGTTTGGGTTCACAAACCAAGCTGGGACTTAAATCTTCCAAATCTTTCTCTCCTATCTGGAACTTCAAACTTCAATTAAACAGTTTCCACCTTTGGTGATATTTATAAATGAGTCACTACTTGAAAGAACTGACTGATCTTGACTGGGAATCAAATCTCTAAGAGATCTGCCATTTCCACCTTCTTACACACTGCAGACTCACTGGGTGGCTCAGTCACCCATACATGTAATTATTTTAAATTTATAATAATATTCCTAATTTGAAAAAGTTAAGAATTACTCAGAATCCAATGTGTGCTGAAAATCCGTATTCATGTGCCCAGTCTCCTGCTGAATTGAGAGCAGGGGTTGAGACAGAAATGGAACCCGGAGTTAATATTACTGTCACACTCGTAGACGGAATAAACAGAGCTAGTCCTCGCACTGAAGCAGAGAGGCAGCTAATAACTTGCTCTGCTGCTGCAAAGACCAGCAGACTGATCCCAACCTGGAATGAATCTTTGTGGGATCCCTTGTGGTCCCTGAAGTTCAGGGGAAGCCTCCTTATTCTAAAAGATTGCAGAAATTATTTCATGGTACTGTGCCTGTCGTTGACTTGAGCTGTCACAAAGCTACGAGTCTATGATCAATTGCCGCTACAGCAATCATCGGCAGCAACCCCACTGAATTCCCCCAAAAATTGATTCCCCGCAATGCAAGCCAAAGATGACTGAATGAGGCAACCAATGTACCTGAGGTATATTTTAGGAGGCAGCATGAAGAAATTAAAAGGGCAGTGCATTTGAATTTGGAAGACTTTAGTCCAATTCCTATCTCTGCACTTAGCCATGTGATCAGAGTAAGTCACTCGACCATTATGAGCCTAAGTTTTCCTCAGCTGTAAGATGGGAACAACAGTAGCTATTGACCTGCCTATCATGAACTTAAAAGTGCTTTATAGTTCCCAGAAGTAAAATTTGTAACTTGAAAGAAACAGGGATGTACCGAATGCTATATAGTTTCTCCTGCCATTTTTCAATATAAATACTGCAATAATAGTAAATGTATCCCATTTTATATTATGGAATGTATAATATAAATTTATTATGAGCCATATGAAAATGAAGATGAAAGGACAACGAAAAATGGTCAACAAAATACTACAATTTGCACAGACATGACATAAATTCTAATGAAAAATAATTAAAATCAATAGTTAAAGAAATTAAGTTAAAATATAACTGCAGTCTTAGGTATAGTTCTTACTTTCAATTAATTCACTGGCATTCTGTTTTCTAAAAATATTTTCACTTCACTGAGGATAATGCTGTGATAAAATATTCAATAATGATAACAGACACTCTGAGACGTTCCACCGTTTCCTGTGCCGGCAACTTCTAAATAAATAAAAGAACAAAACCAAAACCAAAAAGAATGCTTTATAAACTTAAGAGGTAAGGTTAAGAGTTTTTATTCTTTTTCTGGAAGTTATTTGAGGGCAGGGGTTGTGTTTTATTCAATGTGAAGTAGATTTTGTTGTTGTTATTGTAAGTAAAGTTATTTTTGGCAGTTCTAGTGTCTTCTTGTTAAACATACTCTCTTTTTGAGGCAATTGTATCTCTTTAGACTTGCTTTTATACTAGCTTTTCCCATCTCTCAAAGTCTGCTTTGGAGAAATATATAACTCCAGCCTCTTACATCTTGATCATGACACAGGCAGACACAGGCTGGAGATACAATGGAGCTCTAGGCACAGACCAATAGGGAAGAAAAGCCCTAAGGGACCCACATTTGAGGAAGGTGCCATAGCTCCGGGTTTTTGGCCAGGCCCTCAATGAGTGTCCAATGATTGATGAGGGTAGCAAATTCAGCCTTAATATTAGTATGCATTGAAGAAGGTGCTAGAACGTCAAATCCCATTATGGCAGTAATAGCAACACATTTCCAGGTAATTATCAGGCTGAAGTGGAGAGATGATTTCCTTTAATATCTAGGTCATAAGCACCATAAATTTTGTGTGGGATTGAGTTCCATTTGTAGTGTGCAAAGTAAACCAAAATTTATTTTATTTGTTTTTGACTTAATGTTTGGTACAGTTGTTCCTTTCCAACATATTCTTGAGTTTCTAAATTATAAATTTTGCTGCTAAATATTTAAAAAGCAATTTGCTTTTAAAATATTCACGATTACTCTATTTATTGAAACTGTTTTCAAATGTAACTATCTTTTGGTCTTGAATTATATGTTGTCTCAATTAACATCCCCTTTCTATATCTTCTTTTTTTCCCTAAGTTTGTTGATAAATATTTCATTCTTCTTCTCTTTTCTCACTTTAATTCTTACATATTATTTTGTAAGAGGCTTTGATTTTGCTGGTTTGAGTTTGATTTTTATCCAGTGGGAAAAGTTCTGTCTCTTATACAGGTGGTTCAATCTACTCACAATTATTATTGCTTATCTGATATTTAGGTTAATTTGCTCATTTTTCTAAATGCTGTATAATTTATATTCTTTCCTTATTACTTTCTTTTTACACATTAATTATATTTTGTACAGTTTTACTTTCTTCTATGATTTTTGACTTGCAAGTTTCATGTTTTTTAATTCTGAAACAAGTCACCTTTAGGTATTACAGATATCCTATATTTCTGAAATCATCAAACTCAAGAATTAACATTTAAAAATATTCCATAATTAAAATAACGAATTTATTTTACTTTAATTCCTTCTTCCTCTCTCCTATTCCTCTACTGATGATTCCCTTGTTTCACTTTATAATTAGGTTTCAGATAATGTGTTTAATTAGGATTCAGATAATTATCATAGAACACCACCATTATATACCCATCTTTTACTTTAAGAAGTCCTTTGATGCTTACTTTATACCACATATTAAAAATGTAACTGGATTTAGCTCTATGTTTAACATGCTTGAGTGCTTATCACTGTCTTTTTGAACAGAAACATAGCCTTGCATTCTTATGTTGACCATCTTGCAGTAAGTTAGAATTTTTTTCAAGAAAAGTCTAGTGATCTATTTCTTGAGTCGTTCTACATCTGAAAGTCTGTCTCTATTGACTTGACCTATGATAAGAAACTTAATTACAAATGAAATTCTTTGCAAAGAGATTCCCTTCTTCAAATATAAATATATATAACTTTATTTTCTTCTATATTTATGGTGCAAAGGAAAAATTGGAAGCTTTATTTCTTTTTTCAAAAAACAAACAATTTTTAAAATACAACTTTTAACTAACTCCGAAGTATTTACTGAATGACTGTAAGCCTTAGGCCAAGTTCTAATCTTGTCACTGGGGACGTGGTTGGAAAAAAACATACAAACACTTCAGTCCTCATGGGATTACCTTTTTTTTCCCTCTTAAATGCTTACATAATTTTAAATTTTATTATTATATATTTTTTTCTTAAACATGACTTGTTTGAACTATTTGTTCCTAAATTTTGCCTAGAGTAAGGTGGAGGTAGCGTTCCTAAAATGGCAAAAGCAAATGTATTTTCAGCTTTGAACTGTGCTTTCTATTTATGCCTATATTTTTCAGACTTTCTCCCTGAGAGAGCCTGTGATCCTTAGCTGCATCTTTATTTTACATATCAGTTTTCCTATGAAAATTTGTATAAACCATAAGGTTTTCACTTGTTTTTGCATTCTGAGAGGGTTCCAAAAGTTAGTTACTTTCTAAAACTCACTAGAGTTCTGAATATTAATTTTATTTTATTTTCAGGTTTCATTTTTGTTGTTGTAGTTTTCATTTCATTGCAGTTTTTTATTCCCACGTTGAGTCCTCTGTACACTTCTTATTTTTTTCTCTCCTGATTCATTTTTGTGCCTTTAGTCATTTGTGTCCCTTTGCATTTTGATATTGAACTAAAATTTAAGTACAGAAAAGTGCATATATCAAAATATACATTCTGATCAATTTCTACATTCTGCCCACACCTGTGTAATCAAGCCCCGAAATCAACACTCAGAACTTCTTTCAGAAACACCCTTTATGCTCTTTTCCAATCACTGCTTCCCTCAAAAATTACCTTATTGTTTTACATCTCATAATATTTTTCCATATCATTTTTTAAAAAATATAGGTGCCATGTCTATTACATCCTGGGGGGTGTACAGAATATTTTTCTTGAATTTTCTCCAGGGTCCTACAGTAGCTTATCTTCAGAGTTATGCTCTTTTATTAAATTTTCATGATTCTTCCTGTCTTTCTTTCATTGGTAATTTATCATAGCCCCAGCTTCCACTTTGCCTTTCTTTTTTTTTTTTTTTTGAGAAAATGAGGCAACAATCATCTAAAATCAGTTTGCTCAGATAGGTTAGGCAGATTTCCTGTGGTTCTCATAAGCACCTGCTACCTGAATCGATTTCTCAGGTCTTCAACTGATTATCTAAAGAATTTAACTGTTCATCTGCTATTATCCTGCTCTGCACTGGTGAGATTTTTCACTACTTCTCCTGTCTCTTTCTGTGATCTTATATACCAATTAAAGACTTAAAAAAATATATCTGCACCTGCTATAGGTCAGTTTTTAAAAATCCTACCTGCTGCCGTTTGCTTGTTGAAGCCACATCCACTGAGGTATATTCTGTCTGCATTTTCTATATCACTCAGCTTTCAGATCCACTCCATCAACTTGTAGCCTTGAAATGAATGTAGAAGATGGGAGTACTGCAATGATAGTACTCTAGTCACTTCCAAATGTCATATTCACAAAGTAGTGAGAAGCTTGGCTAATTTATAATCATCTGGCTTCTTTCTACTCATGTGTGGTCCTTCCACAAGAAACATCAGCATTCGCCTGTAGTTTCTTTGAACTCTCAGGTCTCATCTGAGATCTGCTGATCAGAATCTGCATTTTCACAAGATGTCAGAAATGCAAATTCTTATCAAAGTAATATGATTCCTATGTACATTAATCTGATAAGCCCTGACATAGAAAGCTTTTGAGAAAACACTGATGCCTGGCCTTATACTAAGGTTTTGTTTTTTGTTGTTGTTGTTAAATCACATATTAGTGTTGCATTGCTACTGTAACAAATTACCACACACTTAATGGCTTAAAGCTTTACAAATATATTATATCATATCTCTGTAGGTCAGAAGTCCGGAAGTCCAGTGGACTCAGCTGGTTTCTCTGCTCATTCTCAAGGTCCATATGAAGTTGTTGTCAGAGTGGTGTTCTTTTCTGGAGGCTCTCAGAGACAATCGGCTTCCAGGCTCATTTGGGCTGTCGGTGGAATTTGATTTCATGCAGCTGTAGAAGGGAGGTCCCTGTTTCTTTGCTGGCTGTGGCTGAGAATCATACTACTCTTCTAGAGCCTCCTTGCATTATGGCCCATTGGTCTCCAAAGCCAGCAATGATGGGTTGAGTTCTTCCAGTGCTTCAGATTTCCTTGACCTCCATTTCTGCCCTACGACTCCTGTCTTTTCTTCTGCCATATTATCTTTGAATCTTCTGCTTCCCTCTTCTGCTTTTCAGGGCCCACGTAATTACCCTGGCACACCTGGATAATCCAGAATATCTCCCTGCTTCTAAATTAGCTGATTTGTAGCTATCCTTAACTGCATCTACAAAATCCTTCCACAGTAGTATGTAGATTAATGTTTGATCGTGTGACCAGGGATGGCAATGTTGTGGAGGGGGAGGCATTTTTAGAATATTCTCTCAACCTCAGGTAAGCCCTATGGGCTTCCAATATGTAGCCAGGATGGAAAACCACTAGGAGAGCCCTTGGAATTTTTATCTAGGAAGACAGAAATGGGTGTGTTTTCTACCTCCTTCAGGAATATGGGAATGCTCTGTTTTTAGGCAGTTAAAAAAAAATAAAAGAAAGAAAAATAGGCACTAATTTTTTTTCCACCATTGACATTTGCTTTATTCTTGGAAAGAATGCCTCTGGTGGTTGCCTGTAGGTGTCTGCGTTTGGATACCATCACAGACTGTGTGTGGGTGTGAGCCTAGACTGAATCAGGCAAAGGCAGTTATCGTGCTAGCCCCGTACCAGATTAAGCCAGAAACCTCCACACCTTATTGAGGCAAAGATTTTACTATTTTAATTTTGATTTTTCATTTTCAACCCGGAAAATTCGGGCTTGAAGAGATGAAAAGCTCTTGCAGAGCATATATATATATATATATATATACACACATATATATATATATACACACACATATATATATATATATATATATATATATATATATATATATATATATAGTGAAAGGCGTCACTTGGTCTTCCACTTAAAAAAAAAATCCCTTAACATTTACCTTCTGGGGAAATGAGCTATATTTTGTGCAATCCACTTTTATTTCTTTTGAATCTCAAATACATTATTATAACTAGAAGGGTGAAATATATATTCTGGTCTAAAATAGACACTTTTAACAGAGCTGGTTAAATTTCTGGGATGCTAAGGGATGTTTGAGGGGTGGTGAAGTCCTATGTATATTTTGTAGGTAGTTATGAACAAAAGAAGGAAAAGTTAAGTTTGAATCCAGCACAAAAGTTCAGAGTATTCAGATTTTGGATTTCATAATTTAGAATTAGTGTTGAGCTACTTTCAGCCTCCAAATCCCAGAGACAGAATTTCTACAGAAGCAAGTGTATTTTAGCCTTTTAAGACCTCTGAAAGAAGAGTGAAGCCACAGGGTCCCCTTTTCCACTGGTAAGTCCACTGGTGATGGCTTCATTTTGGTTGAGCTTTAAACTGGCATAGTTAATGAGTACAAATTATTGATTATCATTAGTAACAGGGAAAGGGGAAATTTAAGACACTTAGAATCCCTTGATAATTATTTTATCCATAGAAAAAAATTAATCTGTTTCTTCCATTCCTGGTTCCTCAAAGCAGACCTTTTCAGGCATGCCCTGCCTGCTGTAACACAAATGCTAGATCATGACTTTGGAATAACTCAAAAACTTCTTTTGATTCTTTTATTTCTGATTTATTTTGTTTTGCTCCTGTCTCTATTGCCCTGAATTTTGACTTCATAAATTACTCTTGGATTTCAGCCTCACAAAGTTAATTGACCTTTTTGACCTGTTCTCTGGTCACCTTGGACCTTGTCACTACTGCAGTTTTACTCATTGATTCTATTGGCTTTAGTGTCTCTTTTACTTGGTGTGGATGTCAGACTCTGCTTATTATTACAACAGATCATCTCATAATGGTGGTCTGACTTAGAGAGTTTTAGCCATTCTTACAATGGTAAAAGTGAGAAGATATTCAGTCATTACTGACCAGTGACTTGAATTAATAAAAGGGAACTAAATTTTATCACTTGTCTCTACTAAATAATCCTTCATCATTCCACTAACAACACTCAGAATGCAGTGTATAAGAATAAATGGTTTAGAAAAAAAACTGCATGGATAATAACCATGTAGGATTATTGACATATTCTATTTTATAAAGATACAGTCTATCCTAACATTAACACTAATTCCTGAAATCAGGCTTTTAGAACAAAATGGATTTTAGTGACTCAGTGAACTAGTCTAGTATTTGGTTCATGACGGTTTCTTGAGATCCCTGACTCCCCAAGGGGCTATCACTGCAAGCTGGGGTAGGACAAAGACAGACGAGTAAAAATGGAGTGAGTTGGAAAGAGTGGAAGACCACTCACCCTGTTTCAGCAGCAGCATCTCAGCCATTACCTGTTTTGCTCGTGTAAGTTCCACACAAGATTTTGCTTGAACAAAAACTACTGTGATTTTTAAAATATTGGCAGCCATGGATCTGGTACAATTGATCATTCTTCACTTGAGGAAATAGAGGCTCAAAGAGGTTAAGTGGATAAGATTACAAGAAAGCAAAAGTTACGCAGTTACTGACCGTCAAAGCTCTAACCAGATTGCTGGTTTCTAGGCCTCCTGCTGGTACCTTTCCCGTTGATCCACATGCTGCATTCCATGGAATGGTTTCCATAACAATAAAATAACAGGGGTCATAATCCTCATGTCTCTCTGGGTAACCAACAAATAATGATACATGAATTTCATATTTGCAAATTGTTAAAAAAGAATTCTAATTTCACATTTATATCCCAAGGCTAGAGTACTTTCATTGATTCTCAGAAATTAACATCTCACGGTTTTTCATTCCATAAAAATTTTGGTAGAAGATGAAGACAATACCAAGATGAATAACATGTGTTTCCAGGCCTTTAAAAGTTTATTATTGTATGATAGATTCTACTTCAGAGAGAAAAGTAATCACAGAACCCCTGGAATTATAGACACTGAAGATTGAAAGGTAGTTCAAAACAACTTGTTTTAATCAATTTGATACAATTTAAGCAAATGTTTCATGAATGAATGAATGCTGTTAACATGCATTCTTTTGATTATATTATCACAGGATTGATGGCAATTTTCATATTAATACTTGTCTGAAACAGCCATAGATATGAAATTATAAAAATGAAATTATACATGTATTATTAAGTAAATGTCATGACTTTATAAACTTCCGTTATTGGAAGTTATGCATATTATTTTCTCAACTTTTTCTCTATCTTAAAAAAGTTACAGAAAATAACATATGATTGGCTCTAAACTGCATTTCATATTTCCAAATATGTGAGGGCTTAATCTTGGGTCAGTTGCTATTAGTAGTTAATCTATGCAGCTAATTCCTAAGTATAGTGAACTCACTTTGTAAACATTGTGTATATGTTTATATATACTATCATAAGTATTTCTATTACACTAATTCACTCATTCATTTACAAAAATTTACTCAGATCTTGCTATGATGTCCCAGGTACTTGCTAGAAACCAGATTCCCTCCGCTCAAGGAACTTGCAGCCTAGTAGGGGGTGCTTCTGTTTTCTTCTCCAGATAAAAATCATGAATTGCGCATTGGAAAAGAGATGGTCTCAAGAAATGATTAATATATAAATACTTAATTTACAAATGCTTTCATTATAAAGCAAACATATTATTCCAGGTTAAAATAAACTATTGATGCCTTTTGAATTCGAGGAGAAAACAGTCTTTTGCTATAAAAACATAGAGGGATAACCCCTACAAATTAATATAAAAGCTATAATGGTCCATTGAAAAATAACTATTATTTAAAATGAAATTATGTGTTGGATAGATTTACCAGCCAGTAAAGTAAAAGTAGAAGCAACAGAATCTCCATAACTCCAAATCAATATATTTCCCTTCTTAGTGAAAGTAAGGGAGCATCATCAACTCATTTGCAAACTTACATGCAGTAATTTCGGTTTTGATACTTGCTCTTTCTCACCTCCCTAATACAGCATCATCTAGATTGTGTCAAAGTAATCATGTGCAGGAGACCACTTTTGAAGGAGTTATGGGGCTTCCTGTGAAGGGATTCAAGCTGATCAAAGGAGAGAAAGTGATGCATTGAACTGTTTCATAATGACATTCACCTTTCTAGTGACCTTCTATCATGCAATTTAATTTCTTAGAAAAAAAAAACCCATAATGTGCAATTCTCTAGGTGAGCATGAGGAGAAAAAATAAATCAGGTATTATCAAGGAGGCTTTTCAACATGGTATCACCTGGCTGGAGATTTAGGTCATGACAGTGGAAATAACTTTGAACCTTGGTGCACCATGCTGCTATGAGACACAGTGTGTAGATGTGTCCTCAGCTGGCAGACAGCACGGTCTATAGTTCAGATTGCTTCAAGAAGTCATAATGAAGCCACACGAGCCTTGTTCTTTATGACAGAAATGTCAGCTCCTAGAAAGTCTCTTAAACTGTAAAGGGCACTTCATTACATAGGACAACTGACTTAATATACTTTGCAAATAACTTCATAACATTCAAATTTGAGAATAATTTTTCACAGTACATAGGGAAATTAGCTGAAATATTTATCTTTGCTCCTCTCTAAGTTTTATAGCACTAGTCTAAAACTAATTAGACTCTGACAATCAAATCCTGCAGGCCTGCCTCTTTTTTTTTTTTTTTTTTTTCCTCAAGGAGTGTTATTTGTAATGCAACTTCCTTTCTTTAGCAGAGAGTGGCCTTTTTAATTTAAAGGATCTCAATTTAAGCTTTTTAAATGCCAAATGTCTTCACTTTCTAATGTATATCTGACAGGTATTTCAGAAAAGAGAAAAGAAAGGGAACCAGTCACCAAAGCCGCAGTATTTGGTTCATGAGGGTTCCTTGAGATCCCGGACTCCCCAAGGGGTTATCATGATCCACAAAGCAGGTGGAAAGATTTCCCACCATTTCAGCCCAGTAGACAAGTAGGAGACATCTCAGAGATGTCCCTCAAACCCACTTTCTACCTGAGAAGGTGAGGTATGCTATGGCGCAAGTTCAGGTTTATATTAACCCATAAATTCAGGGAAAGTAGATTTCCCTTCTCTCCTGAAAAAGAGTCTCAAAGTATGTATGTCTGCATCACCTGTTCCCCTTGGAATTCTTCCTTTTGGAATTACTTGATCTGATTGTTGGCTTCCTGTTTTGTATGATATATAAATCTTGGGCAACTCTCCAAAAGAGGGGACTTGATTGCATTAGGAAGGCTCAGCAGTGTTTACATTAGGTGAACTCTGCTCTGAGCCCAAAAGGAAAATTCCTTCTTTCCTTTGATGACTTTTCCCCTTTGGGGATTACCTTTGGCCATACAATTGGCAAGATCTTGAGGGTCAAAATTAAGATGTGGATCTGTCATAAATTGTTTAAGAAGGGTTTCTTTCTCTTTTTTTCCAGTTTTCAGACTAAACATCAAATATTTTCCTAGTGGCTTGCAAGTGATTTGGCCCATCTCACCAGAGCTGGGGAAGCTACAGAAGGTTTTGTGGCCACAGCCACACAGAAAATGATATGTTGTAGTCTGATATTCAGATTTCCCTTGAAAATCTGGTAGTAGAAAGACACTTACTAAATATTAGAGACATGGAATCCCAGCCACCTTTAATTCTTTCTTCAGAAACTTGGCCAATAAACATTTTCTCCATTTCAAAATAAATTGAAATGAAAGCATGTTACCATAAACTGTGACATGGTAAAAAGCCCCGTAAAACTGCATACCTCAACCATACCTTGGCTTTCTGTTTAAACTGCTCTCTGTAACCCATAATGTGACAAGCAAGCAGTCCAAACCCAGGCCATCTTGGCCCCTGCGACTTGTAATTTCCACCCTACCCAGACAATGTGTA